>JAGPOY010004943.1:8794-30183 GCA_018983105.1 Silene uniflora | reverse complement strand
AGAGAGCCTCTCGGCTGGCTGGTTGCCAGGCCGAGACCCAAGTATCTCAGTGCTGTGTGACTTGAGGTCAGTGAGCATTGACTTTGGTCAAGATGTTGACCCGGTCAGCCGGTGCAGAATATGCCCCATCACTTCTATTAAACGATTTTACACAAACATATTATAAAACTATCAATTACTTTACTTAATTACCCTCATTCTCATGATTGTTTTACAATGTTTTGTGGTGAATTGTTTTTACCAGAGCCTTACTCATTTAGTAATTTTACACCCACTAACTTTTACAAATGCTTTTAGTGATTGTAAATTGTGTAATACAAATTCTAATTTGTGACGGACACTATCCGTCACAAGCTTGTGACGGATACCATATTCTCTCACAAAATACCCATAAGGGTGAGTGGAGAAGCACATGGGGGGTGCCCACCTTGTCCCCTCTACCCATTTCCTCTCACAAAATACCCGTCACAAGATCCGACACGTCGCAAGCCAGACCTACTGATTGTGTAATAAGAGAATCACAAGAAGTATATACTCATTGGTTGGTTAATATAGGAAGGAAGGAGAAATAATAAAGTGCAAAAGGAATGGGCACGCCAAACTGACAGGGTGAACATGGATGCTCCCTCGCACAAATACAAAACCTCGTTCATTTGCATTTCGTTTAGATTTTGTGGAAGCTGGAAATCACTCACAGCCAGTAACATAAACAGTAACCACGCATCTTTCCTTTTTCCTTTGTTTTTTTACTGCTGGCATTCATTTCCTTTCTCATATTCCCCCCATTTATTTTAGGAAGGAAAGTGATTGTACCACTCGTTTTTTGCAGCAACTTGTCTCTCCTATATATTGTCACATTATCAAATTCCATGGATTCTTTTGCTTTATCTTTTGTTGTTTTTCTTCGAAAATTTGGAACATTTTTACTAAAATGATTCATAAAAATAATGAATTTGTAAAATGATGATATGGTGAAAGAAATTATTGCAAGTGATCTACATTACCTCGTTTTTAATTGTTTAATTTCGACTCAAAACAGCTAAATAACTAGCTTGGTGAATTTGAGTTAAACATCTAACAAATCACACACAAAAAGTTAATTTACATATTTCTCTTTTGGGGGAAAGTGGTGATTAGACCCCTTTACTTGGATCAATTGTGAAATCTAACCCCTTAAGTTTTAATTGGAGTAATTGACCCCCTTAACTTTTCCAATATGTGAAATCAAACCCCTTTTAATTTTTCCGGCCAATATCTCACCGGATTTCCATTTTCTTGCCAATATTTCCATTTTCTAATTATCTTTAAAAAATTAAATTACTGATGAGGGATCAATGGGTGACTTTCCTTAAGTTTACTACCTCAATCTGACAATCTTATTTCTATTGCAACGTTTGACAAACGCTTGACAACGTGCTGCGGCCTGCATGTTAAATTGTTCAGTATTTTGATGGAGTATATTACTTTAGCTTTGTTGTTTATCATTATTTGTAGCATTTACAAACAAGTTGTTCAACTTGGTTTGGTAATTTTATTTTTTAAAGATAATTAGAAAATGGAAATCCGGTGAGATGTTGGCGAGAAAATGGAAATCCGGTGAGATATTGGCTGAAAAAATTGAAAAGGGTTTGATTTCACATATTGGAAAAGTTAAGGGGCAATTACTCCAATTAAAACTTAAGGGGTTAGATTTCACAATTGATCAAAGTAAAGGGGTCTAATCATCACTTCCTCTTTTGAATCAATTTTAGTATATTTAATGCAACAAAATAGAACTTATGAGTCATGACCGAATAAACAAAACCTCCTAATAATAATTTACATCATATTTCCTCTTTTCATTTCCTCCGATTCAGTCTAAGGCCCATATATTATCTCCCGAACGTTTTCATGATCCGTATTTAAAGTCATCAATCACCAATTTTTCCATAATATAAATGATATCAAGGTCTTTGTAATTCCATTACTCCCTCCATCCCGATCAATAGTTTTCAATTTCAAATTTAAGGTGTAGCAGTCAATAGTTTACACTTTCTTTTTCTAGTAAATAAATCAATCTATTTGGATGGGGACCATTACATTCCTCTTCATTTTTAGCAGCTTTTGATTTTTTTAATAATTTTAAACACATTCTTCTCTCCTTACTTGAATAGTCAAAATATAAAATAATTGTAAACTATTAATGGAGATGGAGAAAGTATATAACTTTACAATAGTTTATTGAAAACCTGTTTTACCGGCGACTTATGGATACATACAAAATTAAGATAACTCTAATTCAAAAGGCAAAACTATCAAACATAAGTGTTGGGCGGAAGCTTGAATACCTCGTGTTGGGCTTCTACTTCATTTGTGTCCACATTCCATAATAGTACGATATTGTCCGCTTTGGGTCAAGCCTCACGGATTTACTCTTAGACACTATCTCAAAAGGCCTCATACTATTATATTTAGTGGGTATGTATAAAGATGGTTTTACATTTACACTACCGATGTGGGACATGAGTTTGAACCCTAGCAATCCTCCCCTCAAATCAAGGACCATCATCTTGACTCGGACTTTAACCCCCATGGAGGACTCCCCACACTCTACAGCAACTTCTAGACACCCGCAACGCCAAATCATGATAACCTCCCCTTAAACGACACACCATGTGTCTCATGGGGCTTGTGCTACACTTGCGTACCAAATCCAATATATCCTGGACTGGGTCCGAATCCACTGCGTCAGCGTGTCACACCGGACTTTGGACTTACAATGAACCGCTTTTGTTGCCTCCGTTAAGCCCCGGCCCACCACACACCGGGTCGCTGACGGTCTTGCCGTCTCAATCACTGTTAGACCCATGTCGCTTTTCGCAAACATATTAACTCTCCCTCGAACTATAGGACTTCCACGCCTTATAGTGTACGTCCACCTTCAAGTCTTGTGCCTCATGAATCTTTTTGTCTAGCCGAAGTCAAACTTTGGACTCTGATACCATTTGTTCTGCAGAAGCGTGAATACTTCGTGTTGGGCCTATGTTGCATCGCCGCACCGGTGTCCATTGCCCGTAATGGTATGATATTGTCCGCTTTGGGCCAGGCCTTCACAAATTTACTCTTGGACTCCTTTCTAAAAAGTCTCGTGCTATTATATTTGGTACACTTATAAAGACGATTTTTCACTTTAACACTAACGACGTGAGATAAGGGTTTGCACCATAACAATAAGGAATAATAAAGATGAGTGGTATAGTACGGAGGTCGGAGACGATGGAGTTTGAGTGATGTGGGGATCACATGGCCTACACGTTGTTCACCACCCTCCACCTCCATTACAACTCTTTTTTCTTCACTTCAATTTTACTCATTATTTTCTTCTTGCCTTGCTTTTACGGTTTCACTTTTACCATTTTCGTTTTACTCTACTAGAAACGGTCATATTCGGCACTCAACTTGAAATGTTCTACAATCTACCATATCCATCATTTGCATTAATTATGTCTTTTCATAGAATCACATGTTTTATAACCAAGGACGACTAAAGTGATTTTTATAAGATACTCCGTACGATCATTTTTATGTTAAAGATGATTAAAAATCATTTTTTGTTCGAAACTTCAAACAATTTGTAAATTGGTGTCCAAACTTGTAACCCAATCAGCTACGCGGTTCTACTATTTTGATAGTTTGTCTTGTTTAAAACCGTTTTAACTTAAGACATTCACAACCTCCTTTTATTTGCACCTCTATTTTAATCGAGTGTGAGAACCGTCTTAAATTAAAACGGTAGTATTAAATAAGAATTGGTGATATTTCAAAGTATTAAAAATCATAATAACTTTAGCTTCGATGATATTGGAAATTTCTCATTAAATTAAATACTTCAAATTGTGTTTTTTAACGGACAAAAAAAAGTACAACTACGTTATATTAGGACTCTCAAAGCCATTTAACTAAGACTAACACAAAGAAAACAACGTTGATTATTAGAAGCAAATTGGTGAAAACGGTAGATTTAACACGACCTCTACAAACCTCGATTATTTTTTTTCATTTCTTAATGTAAAAATTAAACACACTCGTGATCTCTAGAAGATTGATTGATTGAGTAACTAACCAACAGTAACATGGTAGTTAAACAAAAGCAACAAAATGGAATGTTGATCAAGGAAACACTAGGTCGTTAAAGTCATAGTGCTTTAACAAACAATGGTAGCTACACATTTCAACTCATGCACAACTTTATGTGTTCAGAATTAAACATCGAATATTTAAATTTATAAGATAATGTAGTACGAGTTTATTTGATTTGAATGGACATAAAGGAATATATATAAAATCCTACAAGTACATGTCCAAAAATAATGTCCATTATTTACAAAAAATAATGTCAAATTATAGTGCATGGTTGATGGATACATTATCGTTTTGGCCTATTGTTTCAATTTCCCGACATTGCGGCCTACATACCACTTCCATTTTGCTTGGCTTTATTTGTACAACTTTTTATTTTGTTGTCGTAGCTCAATTGCGGCAGCATTAAGTTATTTTTCCATTATGCTAGGAATTGAAGATAATATTGCTTTGCTTTTATTTAAGGTTAATGATAGGGCGTAACCGGGTGGTATCCAATTGTTAAATCATGCAACGGGCCTGGGCCGCACCCGGATGGAGGAGAGAGAGTCTTCTTCATAAGGTCAATGAGTTTTCACTCTAAAACCAATTGGCAATAGAGGGAGTAGCCATTTGGCTTATAAAGTGGTAACTCCTCTGCTCTTCTATCAATGTGAGACTCTCACATGTGAGAATATATGTGAGACCCATTTAAATCGGTTTGGGGGATCATTTACGCCTCTCTTCCAGCCGTCAAAGCAAACCGTGTTATTTTCCAACATTTGCGGATAATGGCCCAGTTTAATTCATCATACCCAGGATAATAACCGTGGGCTCTGATACCTTGTTAAATCATGCAACGGACCTGGGCCGCACCCGGATGGAGGAGAGAGAGTCCTCTTCATATGGTCAAGGAAGTTCCACTCTAAAACCAATTGGCAATAAAGGGAGTAGCCCCTTGCCTTATAAAGTGGTAACTCCTCTCCTCTTCTATCAATGTGGGACTCTCACATATGAGAATATATGGGTGATTTTATTCACACCAATCTCGATACCATCCTTCCACATGCCCCCATATTTTAGGGATTTTTATTTATTGCATGTGAGAGGGTGACGCTGAGATTGAGTGTCACCACATGACGTTAACTTATTTCCTTTATTTAATGTCATTTTCAATTTCTTCTTTTTTTATCCATTTGTTGATTCATGTGGTCTTATCGTGCTTCTAGTTATGTTGGTGGGGGATAAATAGAGTTAAATATACATGACTCCAATGAAGTAATGCTGTAATGTTTATTTAGTTGATAGTGAAAGATTGATTGTAGTTGTCTCGATATCAGTGGTGGAATGAGGTAAGGGTAGTAGGGGCGCTCGTCTCTGGCTTTTGAAGAGGTTACCTTAAATTATTACCTTTTCGTCTTCGTTGAAATTTTTCATCTTCACTAATTTTAAATTCTAACTCCACCGCCATAGATCAAACACTATACCTAGTAGTACATTATGTTATGATGACAATGAGGGAGCTCATAGCTATAGAAAGAGGTGTCGAGTAAATCGGGCCGACTTCGGGTTTGGGTCTAATCAATTCGGGTCCGGGTCAAGTTAGTTATCATTTGGTCTTTATGGGGTGACTTCCCGTCAATGTCAAGCAGTATTCGATATCGTGTTAGCTGTTGGGTCAGGTCGGAAAATGTATCGGGTGACTCGGGTTTCGGGTCATCTCGAGTCGGATGGGGTTCGGTTTCGGGTTTATCCTCAACGGGTTTTATAGGTTAGCGGTCATCATTCTGTCTGGACGAGTCGGTTTAGTTTGCAGCATTTTCGGGTTCTGTAGTTAGATCGAGTTTGCTCGGCGGGTCTGGTGTATCGCGTCGGGTCAACCTGAATAGGTATACCTGCATGTACCCTTTTTAAGAGTGATAGATTCGAAATGTAGAGAATATAGTATAATACCGTAAATAACCCCACAAAATTGCTTTTAAAGATGAACGAATTTCAATACTTTAAACACAAATTCTCTTTTGTGACGGTACTATTCTGTCAGAAGCTTGTGAGTTGTGACATCTCACAAGAAGCAAGTGTGAAGGCAAGTGAGATGGCATCTGTGAAAAATCACAAGCTTATGACCCTCATAAGCAAGATTGTATATACTTTAAAATCGATATTAAATCCAAATTTTAACCAATAAACTTAATGCGCAAATGGTATTCCTTAATATTACATTCTGTTAAGAAAAATATGGGTGGCACATGGTCGGTTTGGAATTGGAGGGCACGTGAGAGGAGATTCTCTGTAGTAATGTTAGAAATGAGTGTCCTCAATTTGATTGAGTCAGTAATGTCTACTGACCCTTTAAAATATAAAGATAATGAAATTTATGATTCACAATTTTCTTCCTATTAACCAATGTATGTATCAATGTTGGCTTATTATGCATGCTTGCAAGATTCCTACAACTAGTGTGATAAAGAATAGCATGTACTCTAAGATTTGCAATAAAGATAGTAACTTAAATTACACAAATTCTCCTTGAAGACATGACATATCCGTCAGAAGGAGAAGACGGATATCATTTTATCTCACAAAGTAACCACTTTTTCTCTCTCTGCAACACTATTTATGTGGTCCCCTTTTTCCACTAACTCATTTTGTATCCATTTTATCTCACAAAATATCCGTCACAAATGGTGACCCGTCACAAGCAAGACTTATTGCTTAAATTAAAAGGGATCATGCCCAAAACCTAGGATACAAGCCAATGGACAATAGATTTCACACAACTAAGCACCAAAATTATTGATATATTAAATACGGTTCCTTCCGTCCCAATCAATTATTATCTATGTTTGAAATTCTCTCACAAAAAAGGAAAGACAATAAATAACAATTGACTGAGACAAATGGAGTATTACCCATACACTAATCTAATGGAGTTATAAGAAAAATAACTATAGATACATTATATTAAAAAAATGTTAGAAATCCATAAATTAAACCGTGCATTGCATGTAAACGAAAACCATTTTTATAGAACAACTTAATAAATTAAAGAAGGTGAGCAAAAGCTTATAAAGTTAAATAAAAACATGAAAGAAAAGAAAACATGGCTTTGAGAAGCCATTGTCTCCAACATTTTGTTTTCTTTCTAAATATAAAACGTAAAGATCAAGTTAGCTAAAGAAGATAAGAGATTTTTTAGAACATGAAACATATAACGTATTGAATATTTTTTTTGAAAGGGAAAGCCCGAAGGCTTTACTGCATTAATAATAAATCAGTAGCAACATAACACTCCGCAGCCGGTGGTAAGACACTCGACCACAAGACACGTCCAACTACTCTAGGAAATACATGAGCTAACGAATGAGCCACACCATTGTTTACTCGACAAGTATAAGACCAAACAATAGAATCAAACGATGAACTAATAGCTAAAATATCGTCCAAAAGCAATGAAAATCCACTTCTTCCTGTACGCTTCTTTTTGAGGGCTTCGATTACATTGAGGCAGTCGCTTTCCACTATCACCCGAGCATGGCCCTTACGCAGCGCTTCTGAGACTCCTTCGAGGACCGCCACCGCCTCCGCGAACAAAGGCTCTCATTCCTGTGACAACACAAGAGACATGCCCCATAACACTTTCCCCCATTCGTCTCTGCACACCACTCCCACGCTCACTCCCTCGCCCTCCGTGACCCCCGCATCCACGTTAACCTTCACAAACCCGCTTTGCGGAGCACACCACCTTCTCCTCTCGCCTGGCTGACTCCTCAAGTCCTCCCCTGTACACCTATCCTCATTCTGCCTCCCTCCCCCCTCACACTCCTCCACCACATCCAAGACCCTCCTAATAACACTAGCATGATCAACCATCATCGAGTCAAAAATGACCTTGTTGCGATGTTCCCACAAAGCCCAGCACCCTACCATGAAGGTCACTTGCTCCCGCCCCAACATCATTCGCCATCTCGCCTCTGCCCAGTCACGGACCCCACCCACCTCGTCCTCGTCACCCTCCTCGAAACCCAGCCCCTCCCAGACCCGTCTAGCAAGCATACAATCACGAAAAAGATGAAGACTCGATTCAAGATTAGAATTGCAAAAAGAGCAAAAATCACACTCACCTCGAATCCGTGCTGCTATGTTCGCTTTTGTTGCCAAGGCTTCGCTACACAGTTGCCAAAAGAAAAGCGTCACTCGGGGCCAAACCGGGACTTTCCAGAGCCTATTCCAAAACCACTTCTCCCTTTCCCAATTCGACGCACCACCTATCTCCAACTCATCCTTCTCCCCAGCCAGCCGGCGATAGGCCGACTTCACAGTGAACTCCCCATCTTTCTCTCCTACCCAGTATCAAGTATCAGGCGGTCGGTTCGGACTTATTCTGATGGCTTCAATTCTCTCCCGCTCGAACTCTAAGAAGGAGACCTCGAGCATCTCGGAATTCCACCCATTCCCCTGAGCAACCATAAGATCCGCCACTAGCAACTGTTTCTGCCCCACAACAGGTGGCGAAATGACCCGCCCCGACTAAGTTCCTGGCACCCACGCGTCCTGCCAGACCTTCGTTGTGAGCCAATCCCCTATACGGCGTCTCCAACCTCCCCATAACCTGTCTCGCGCCTCCACAATGCCTCGCCACACGTAGCTCGAATGCTGTCCCACCACGGCACTCATAACATCTCTATCTGCATAATACCGAGCTCGCATCACTCTCGCCCACAGCCCTTCTATCACTGTCATCAACCGCCAAATCTGTTTCCCGAGGAGAGCCAAATTGAATAAGTGGAAATCACGGAACCCCATACCTCCTCTTCCCTTCGGCCTACACAACTTCTGCCACGCCACCCAAGAAATGCCTCGCTTTCCCTCTTCATGACCCCACCAATATCGGGATATCATAGACCTTAGCTCCTCACAAAAATGAACGGGGATTTTAAAAATGCTCATAACATAGGTAGGGAGTGAATTGGCAACTGCCTTTAAAATAACCTCCTTACCAGCCCTCGACAATATCTTCCCGCGCCATCCGTCTATTCTTTTGCTAAGTTTATCCCTCAAGATATTGGTAAGTACCTTTTTGGAACGTCCCACTGTCGTGGGCAGACCCAAATATCGATCCTGCTCCGTGACTTCCGTTATACCCAAGCGTGTGGCCAAACTGTTCCTCTTTTGAATAGGCACTCCTTTACTGAACGAGATCGTGGTTTTCTCCAAATTAACAAGCTGACCCGACGCATTCTCATAGCGATGCAGAATACCCATAATCTTGTCAGCTTCCTCCACAGTCGCCTTAGCAAAGAAAATGCTATCATCGGCGAATAACAAGTGCGAGATAGGTGGAGCAGCGGCAGCAATGCGAACCCCATGGAGACTATTAATTTCAACAGCCCGTCTCAAGAGACTAGAAAGCACCTCGGCACAAAGAATGAAAAGATAGGGCGACAGCGGGTCCCCTTGCCTCAGTCCCTTAGTCGGCCTAAACTCCTCCGAAGGGCTGCCATTGATAAGCACAGAGAAAGAGACCGTCGACACACAAGCCATGACTCGCTCGACCCAATCTCGGTCCAGCCTCATCGCCAATAGAACCCGCTTCAAGAAAACCCATTCAACTCTATCATATGCCTTGGCCATATCGAGCTTTAGAGCCATGTACCCATCCAATGCCCTCGACATTTTCATGTAATGGAAAATTTCGAAAGCGATCATCACGTTATCAGAGATAGCACGCCCGGGGGTGAAAGCACTTTGGTTTTCGGACACAATATCACCAAGGAAAGTTTTCAACCGATTAGCAAGAACTTTCGAAACCAACTTGTAAGCCACATTGCAGAGACTAATGGGTCTAAAATCACGAATTTTATCTGGAGCCTTCTTTTTTGGAATTAGAACAATGGTCGTCTTATTTATCTCCCGCGGTGAGAGCTCTCCTCTTAATATGGCCAGGACCGTAGTAACCACCGTCGGTCCAACCGTACTCCAGTATGTTTGAAAAAATAACCCGTTCATCCCATCCGGCCCAGGAGCTTTTAATGGGTGCATTTGTTGTAGCGCATCCGTGATTTCCTCCTCCATGTACGGCCGCTGCAAAAAGGCATTCATCTCATCCGTCACGCGCTGCCCAACCCCCAATAGAACCTCATCCGGAACAGTAGGAGTCGTGGTCGTAAATAATTGTTGAAAATAGGAGTTTGCCACTAATGTCACGGCCTCATCCCCGCTACGAATGACCCCGTCATCATCCACAAGTTTTGCAATATGATTTTTCCTCTTCCGCTCCCCTGCCCTAGTGTAGAAGAATTTTGTATTTTTGTCCCCGTCTTTGAGCCATAGAGCTCGAGATCGTTGCCTCCAATATTGCTCTTCTTGCCGTCTTAAATCACCCAGCTCCGCAACTATTTTTTTCCGCTTTTGAACGTTGGCAGCCGTTCTCTCGCAGTCATTGAGCTTGCCCAACTGCTTTAATTTAGACCCGATACTCTGACCAATCTTATTAACACTGGTACACTTCCACGCTCTAAGTTCCCTCGCACATTCCTCTAAAACACGAACCAGCCGTCCTCCACCCTTCTCCACACCCCGCTCAATCGCATCTCCACAGCCCTCCACCCCCACCCATATCTGCTCAAATTTGAAACCCTTTTGCCTTTGCTCCACAATTTCTCTATGATTTAGAACCAATTTGATAGGCGCATGATCCGACCATTCCCGCGAAAGATAAAGAAGCCTTGCATAAGGAAACATAGCAGACCAGGCCAGCGTGCAAAGGGCACGGTCAATCATGCTTTGTCGATTCGCCTCCCCCACTTGTCCATTATCAAAAGAGAAGTTATACCCCTCCCACGGAACGTCACGCAAGCCACACTCATCCACCGCTGTCCTAAAATTGTTCATCTGCCAGCTAGGCCGAGACCCTCCCTTCATCTCATTGGAGAAAAGAATCTCATTGAAGTCCCCGAGGCAAACCCATGGTAAGTCAGATTGCCTATACAAAAGGCGCAACAATTCCCAAGAAAGATGTCGATCAGTAACCATCGGCCACCCATAAAAGCCTGTCACCCGCCACTCCCCTCCCTCTCCCCGAACCGTGAAATCCATGTGATGAACCGAGGCCGACACAAAAGTACAATCAATGTCCTTCCTCCACAGCATTGCTAAGCCCCCCGCACGACCAACACTATAGACCTCTAAACCAAAATAGCCATCCAACTTTTCCTTCACCCTCCTCATCTCACGACCACTCAATTTTGTCTCACAAAGAAAAAGAATGGCCGGGGCCTCCCTCCGAACTAAGGAGCGGAGTGCGAGAACCGTGTCGGGGTTGCCCAAGCCTCGACAGTTTAAGCTTAAGAGATTCATTGGGCCTGGCGGGGTTGACCATCGTCAACCACCGCCTCAGGTACTAAGACGCCCCCGTCTGAATTGTATCGTAAACGTTTCTGAACCTCACCAGCCTCTGAATCATCTCGTCCCCTCTTCCCCAAACCCTGCCCATCCTCCATAACTCGCCCTTGGCTCACCTCTCTATTAATCCCCATCCGCGCTATTTTCTTCCATGGCTTACTACTCCCTTCTCTGCCCTGGCCCTGCTCCCCAGCCCCCTTCCCTCGCGCTTCCTGCCTTAGCCCCTCCATCTCCCCCACTACAGACGCCAAAACACCTCCAGGCTCCCGTATCACAGCGTTCGACACCACGTTCTCATAAGTTCCTTCATCTTCTTGTTCTCCCCTCCAAATGGTACTTTCCTGACCCCTATTAACCACCACTTCGTTTCGATCCGTCGCAGTAACATCAGCTTTCTTTTTCCGTAAGTCAATAGCAATGGTCTGGAGCTTACAAATCATCTTCGAGATTGCATCCTCTGTCTCTTCCTTACTAACTTCATCGAACTTAGATCTCAAGTCCTGAGCAGCTTTCCCAGTACCCTCCTTCGCCGTCTTTGTAACTTTCCAAGGTGAAGCACGTAACCAATCCCCGAATTTGAGGTCATCTTCCTCATAAGGCCCCTCGTCGCAATCCTTCTCCCCGTGCCCGATTAAACCACATCCATAGCAGAAAGTGGGTAGCCGTTCATATTTCACACTAAAATTAGCTGTTTTGCCACCTTTCATTCGTATTGGTATTAGGGCTTTCAATGGTATCCTACTATCATGAAGGACGCGAATACGGATCGCCCTGTCTAACTCGGAATTCGGGCCATAACGTATTGAATATTTGAATATAAGATTGGTATACTCAGTGGCGGCTTTGGGGTTTGAACAGAGGGGGTGCGGAAAGTTTACAAAATTAAAAGACTTTTAGTCTGTGGTGAAGAAATCATTTTTTTTTTTGCTAACGAGGAAACTCACAACCGCTACCTTCGGTGCACACAAAATTTCATACATTTCTCCTACGTCTTTTTGAAAGGTTTTTTAGTAGAAGGTTCTAAGACGGACGCAATATTAGAATAAGGAAAAAAAAACACAAAATATAGGTTTTTTTAGTATCAGGCTATTAAAAAGATGCAAAATTAGAATTAGGAAAAAAAAAATATTGTTTGTGATAATTTTTAATAATATTTAACATTTTTATCAAGAATTTGATAATTAGGATACTAAAACTACTTTGTTATATTAGGGGGAAGATATTTACTAGGCCTATTTTATACTATAATATGTGAAAAATAATTAAAAGAAAAAAAAAACAGAAATGTTATTACTAGTAATTGAACCCATGACCTCTAGGTTAAAATAAATGATTCTTACCACTGAACCAAACAAACAACACTAAAATATATTGAACGATAATTAGTTTATTTCCGACTTAGGGGGGTGCGGCCGCACCCCCTGCACCCCCAAGAACCGCCCCTGGGTATACTCCGTAAAACTGTTGATTATGTCTCAAACACTAGATTAAGTATTTGTTTAAGAAGGTCTCCTCACATTTTATCAAAGCCCGATGACATAGAGGCAGTCCAAATTTAAATCTTAAGGGTTGTTTGGTTCATCCCATGAACTTACAATGTCTAGAAAGTACGTAGCTTTTACCATGAACTTCTATTTCACGTAAATTAAGAAAAAGTGTTTGGTTGCATGCAGTGAAGCAGGAAGTAAATTCAACAAGAAGCGCCACTTATAAAGGGGGCTAACCAGCTTAGTAAGCAACTTCCCCCATTTTGGAGGAAGTGACATTTATTGAAAGTTCTACTTCCTATGTTTTTTGTGAACTAAATAAGACCTCATATTAGTAATTCCCATAAATTGCAATTCATGAAATTTTAAACGGGTGACCAAACAACTCCTTAGAAACCCATCTCCGATCCTACAAGTATATAAGGTATAAGTATTTTTTTTTCTCTTGAGGAATTGAAGTATAACTATTGGTTATACTTCAATTATCAGTTTAAACTTATAGTTGAGATCATCGACTACCATTAACTTATTTAATACTCCGTACTTTAATCCATTAACCCAAGTCCAAATACATGTATGTAGATGTAAGTTGTAACAGTAATCATGATCTGAGAGGCGTTTTCCATAAAATTAGGCAGGTTAGACGAACATTAACTCTAACTTTTTGCTAAGCTTTTCTTGTCAAGTACAAAAGCATCAACTACCATCATCATACCGGGACTCGGGGGGGTACGTCATGTCTTTATTTAAATAAACGCAAACTTTGACTTTACAAGTCCGAGATAATTTTAACGTTTTAATATTTGAGCCATTGTCAAATTTGTATTTCCTCTGTCTCGATGAATAGTTTACACTTACATTATTTTGTGATATGGGAAAATAAAGTAAGTGTAAATTATTGACTTGAACGAAGGGAGCAGTAATTTTTTTAAATATTGCTATAAGTTTTACATTGTGATATTACTAACCGTTTTACAGGAAATTAACTCTTCGGCATGATGTCGTGTATGTAAAAATATTCAAAATTTGTTTGATTTACTAACCTTTTTCAAATTATAAAGTGTGAACTAAACTGTAAATTAGTGAAAAAAATTGTTTCGCAAGTTTTTTGGTAGTATATTATACTTGAAGTCACATAAATGACAACTATGCTAAAATTAGTAGGATAGCCCAAATATATGGCCCATATTCCGAATGTGGATAGCCCGAATATATGGGCCCAAAGTAGGATAGCCCAATTATATGGACCCAAAGCCCATATGTCCAAATTCCTGTGAACATTGAAGCCCTATTAGTTGTCAGGGATGTTGCAAACAAAATTGCAGGGTATTCACAAATGCTTGGGCCATCGGCCCGCCCGTATTTAAGTCTTTTGGTCATATGTTAATCAATCAAGTTCAGAGTGGGCTGGTAATGACCTGATTGGGGCTTGAGAAGGTCAGCCTAGTTTTCATTTTTCAAGCAGGGGAACCTTTATTTTATTCAGAGGGCTGGTCCATTTAACAGGTCTTGAATTAGGCCTTTATCCTCTGAAAGACCTGAAACTCCATTGAAACCGAATACACTGAAAAAGAGTTGAACTGAACTTAATTTACCTGAATTAAACTAAACTAAATTGAATAAAGCTGAATAAAAGTGAACTTAATGAAGCTGAATTATGAGTCACGTTCTAGTAAAGTTGAACTAAGCTAGACTTAATAGACTTAAACTGAACATAATCGAATTGAAGTGAGCTCAAATTAATGCTTAGTGTTTAGTAATAGTTCAATAAGACTCCATTCTTTATTTTCAAGAAAGGGAAAGAGATTCTTGATTGAGCATAGAGAAAATTGTTATCATTAGGCATTTAATACAACCTTTAGGGTTGTCTTTAAGCATTTAATACCTTCTATATGTGATATTTACTTAGAAATTAAGAATTAAATTACACACTACATAATCAATGTAATTAATACAAATATTAAGTATTTATTTCCTCTTATAGTTCCTTAAATACAACCCTTAGGGCTGTATTTATCATTTTCCTAAAAATAAATTTATGTAAATGTTGTACTTCATATAAGACGAGTCTAACAGGCAAGTATCCAAAAGTTAGACATAACATTATTATAGGAGTATTTAATACACAAAATTCAATTTGAATTTGACAAGTATCATATGAAGTATGTTATGATGATGATATAACCATTTAAGTAAAACTTATTTAATTTAAATAACAACCATTTGATAGTGTGCAGATGTCAACTAACTTAGTATAAAGTTAATAAACTATGATACTCATTATTAGAATTTAAACCTCATTTACATCAATTATCCTTATAGCCTTATAGGTGTTATAGCTCCCTATACACTAACACAAAATCTCATTGAATACACATTATATCCGTCACAAATGAAGACGGATACCATTTCCTCTCATAAAATATCCATCAAGGGTGAGTGGGGGGGCACATGGGAGGTGTCCACCTTATCCCCTCTACCCATTTCCTCTCACAAATTACCCGTTGCAAGATTCGACCCGTCTTCAGCAAGACTAACACTAAAAACGAATTGCTCACATCTCAATTTGTTTTTGAGTCTAATCAGGCTTCATATTAATCACATATAAGACACTCACGCATCAATATAATGCGCTATAAATCTACTTATTAACACACCAACTTACTTCTCAATATCAATTTCATTTCATTTAAATCAATTATGAATTTGGCACATTTATCTTGTTATGTCACACCCAATGTTGTTAGGATCGAGATTCTACTTTGGATCGATGGGGAAGATAGGATCGAGTCGGTAAAATCGGATCGTAGAATCGTAAGATTCTACAAATTCACTAAATATAGTTTTTTCTTTGGTAAAACCATATAATTGAAGATCAAAAACACATATTTATTACATTTACCCATAAAATATTTAAAATTAATGATTTTAACATCATTGTTTCTACAACTTACACAAAATTTTGGTTTTGCGATGTCATAATATAAAAATATTTATTAATATATTTATTATGGAATCGAGTCGTGGAATCGTAAGATCGTAGGATCGTATTATGATCTTATCAATAGAAATTTTCAAATATATAGGATCGTAAAATTCTACCACCAGGATAGAATCGTAAGATCCAGGATCGACAAAGCGTTTTTAGATCGTAAAATCGTAGAATCGTAGGATCGAATCGAGATTCTGACAACAATGGTGACACCAATGGATGAGTAACAATTTTTTAATTTTTGGGTTTGCAATGAGAATAATGAGATGGTCAATGGTCAATGCTCTCCGATTTCATCGACTATCAAATTAGATGAAGTCAAAAGTGAAGACACCTTAAGAGTTGGTTACACAAAGTTCAATGCATAACTATGATTGCAAGCTGGTTCCTCGTCCCCAACCCCAAATGACAAGAATCTTCGGCGTCCCATGCACGTAGCTCGCTACACACTGCTGTTCTTACTGTTTTACACTATTATTACAGATTTACAGACTCTGTTTTTTAGATTTTACTCTCTTCGTCCCGATCAATTGTTGTCTTTTAATTTTAACACAAAACCAAGAAAAGAGGAGGAGGTAAATTGCTAAATGACAAGTTGACCAAATTGAGTGTAAATGATCAAATTGCTTATCAAATTCATTCTTATAATAGAAAGGATAACAATTGACCGAAACATCTTAAAATGAAATAGGACAATAAATAACCGGAACAAGGAGAATACACTATACTATAGATGTAATAAAGTACTCCGTACTAGAGTTCTTAATGTCTTATTATGTCTGAGTTGATAAACCTTGTCATCAGTGTGAATTTTTAGGAATAAGATTAAAATCTCTACTTTTTCAAGTGTATTTTCGCTGGTTTTAGGACATGGTTATCACGTAAATACATTATGTTTTTATGAGTGTCACTTTTAGGAATACAATATGCTCGTATAGATAAAGACACGGTATATAATGACATACTCCCTGTGTATTTAGTTATATAAGTTAATTAATCAAACTCTCAAAGTATATTTTTGCTAATTTTAGGACACGGTTATCGCGTAAATGAACATGACATGTGTAAAGTAAATTAGAGTAGGTACCATGTTTGATGTTTCGATTCCAAAAAATATTGAAGGTTTTTACAAGAAAGCAAAAAAAGTGATTAAGAAAAAAGAAGCAAAAAGTGAGTTATATACCTTTATCTTTGTCATCAAAAGGTTTAAAGGCCTGGACCAATGATTTGGCCTTTCATTTTTCACCCTGAGGAATTGGATTCGATTCTATATAATGGCTCAGGGATCCGAGAAATACAATTACCTGCAATAACAGTATAACATATAAAAGATGGTCTCTTTCTTTAGAAATGCATTATCATGGGCTCATGGCATAAGAAATATAAAAGATACATGAATAACATACCGTTCCAAATTATGTTATACTGAGTACTTAATACGGCGTATATTATTTCACAAAATATCCGAGGATGAAAATATAAAAATTAAAATACCAGCTACTTCGTAGATTTTACATTATTTTTATATGTAAGAAACTATCTAAAAAAAAGTCATTCCTCGTCAAACAAGAAAAGCATTATGATTACACAAACCAACTAAACAACTCGGTAGAAAGAGGTTCAAAACACTCCTTAACACAATAACACGTGCTCCATTTATCCCAGTGAATAGCTTGCATTTGTTTTACTTTATGAGGGAAAATAAGCAAATGTAACATTTTTTTTAAAAGAAAAACAAATGTAAACTATTGACTAGAACGAAAAGATTATATTTATTATTAATATACCCGTAATTTGTGTTGAGAAAACTATTAGAGATAAATATAGTCATGTAAACTCAAGAATGAAAGTTTTACCGTCTTTTTAATCCAACCTTCGACTCAAATCAACTAAAATTAGTAAAAATGAAGACAAAGGAGAGGGTAGGAAGCGGGGTGGTGGTCCAAAAGAACGACGGTAGCCACGCGAAGAGGCTCCTATGGTCTATGGATGAATTATGGTCACGTGTGCTGACATTTTCACGTCACTTCCCTTTAAATTTCATTCCTAAAACAAATTTTGACTTTGTTTTTACATTCATGGACTCGGGTCCCTTTTTTGTCCTCTATATATTCTCTTCTCTATCTAAACGCCCTGTGACAGAGTCGGAATTTCAGTTTAAGGGTAAAAAACTTAAGGAGATAAACTGATAATGATATAAGATTCACTTGAAAAATTTCGAAAATCTCATCCGTCTTGCCCCCTTGCTGGCCCCTACCTCCACCACGGTAAACGCCACTACTATAGAAGTGTATCTTTACCATGTCTTTTGGTTTCTTATTGCATGCGGATTGTATTTCAGCTAGTACGAGTATGAGAGCTTCAGTTTCTGAGGGTGGAAATAATTATTTGGTTTCTTTTAAAATGGTCAATTCGTTTAAGTATAAACAGTTCAAATATTATCTCATATAGATAGGATATGAATTGTCAATCCTTCGACATTCTACTTTATGTTCATCCATCTATTAGACTTGTCTCTTGTTTACGACGGATATATATAATATGTCCGTTTTAAACACGAATTTTTGGAAAAACAATAAGTATTCATTTTGGATAATGAAAATAGTGGTTTTAAAATTGGGTATGTTTTCAGGGTAAATTTTTTTTCCGATAATTTCTTCAACAACTTTGGTTAGTTCGTTCAAGTCTATATATTATTTGAACGCAATGTTCATGTCCCTGAGCTAAACTTGTATGGAAGCCGAAAGACAAGGAAATAATGTCGAAATAGGTAAACAAGTGAGGAAAATGAAGGAGCAAGTCGACATGATCACCGCATATTTCTTCTCTTGCAACTTCAGTTAGCTTCCCCAAAATAAACCCCGACCCTAGAGATCCTTTTAGGGGAGGCGATAATGGAGCGGTAGCTAGGTTCCCGTGTAGTTGGTTGTTAGATTTGTCCTCTTGGTCTGCAGGCAATCAAATTTGAACTAGAGATATTGAATTGTACCTTGGATTTGGTTTCATTTTATATATGAGACGTTGTTGTCCATGTTGTTGTTGTTGTTGTTGTTGTTGTTGTTATTGCTGTTGCTGCTTCTATTTGAAAGGCTTAGTGCAAGTTTATATATATAAATGGCTCGAAATAAACCAAATTTTTTAGCTATTGGCGACTTAAATGTAAAATTGGCGGCTACTTGCCAATCGCCAACTCCCTAATTCACAAATGTCATTAATTGGCGACTAAAAGGCGACTGCATGCATGTAATCGCCAAATTGGCGACTAGGCCAAAGTAGTTACCAATTCAATTTGGCGAATGAAGTCAGTCGCCATGCAGTTGACTTTTAGTCGCCAAATTGGCGACTAGTTGAATTTCAGTCGCCGATTTGACGGCTACTTGCAAACTGCAGTCACCAATAGTAAAGTTCAACGCAGTCATCAATAGTCAATACCCCTATTCGGCGATTAAAAATCAATGCAGTCACCAATACCCTATTCTGCTAAGACACTCCTCTTGAGTGACATTTTATCGTGGCGTGTTGGGTACATGCACTACGTTACATGCATTTTTTTTTCTCAAATATCGAATTTAAATACCTAAGACTCTGTTTGGCAAGGCATTTCAAGTACCTGATTTGGTCAAAGTAGCTTATTTGACCATAACTTCAGGTACCTTATTTTTTTGTACGCGTTTGGTAAGTAGCTTATTTAACCAAATAAGCTACCTGAAAGAAATGCTACATAGAGTAGCATTTGAGAATTCAGGTACCTGATTTGGTTTTATTTTCCTTTTTTACCCCTTAAATCTATACTATTAAATAATTATCATATCTTTTTACGTCATTTCATTAAAATCAGTTACCTTTTCAGTTTGTTGATCAATAACATATTTTTTTATATAATCAGCTACTTTATCAGTTTATAATTTTAAGTTACCTTATCAGTTACTTTTTTAGGTTTCAGATAGCTTTTCAGTTTTCAACTGTTTTTTCAGGTTTCAGCTTCATTTTAAGTGTTTTACCAAACAGAGCCTAATAAATTCACATAGACCAAATTTCGTTAAATAAGTTTTTCGCAATCCGTTTATTTTTGTAAACATTGTTCTAAGATTTCATCCCCCATAAGACTAAAAGAATAAGAAAATACGCGATTTTTCCCGCCTAAGTGATGAAAACCTCTAAGTGGGCTTATTTTTTTTCAATGTTTACCTGAATACAACTCATTAAAAAAGCGGCCCATCAAAAAAATACATGCTACGTTTGACCGAGGAAAGTATCTGATAAGCAATATTTAGAGAAATCTCGGGAGAATATTGTTCAAATCTCCTATATTTAAGTTGGTATTTTTGGAATTTATATAATTTTAGTATTTTAGGGAGATAAAAATCTGGCAATATATATGATTACCATAATTTTATATTGTGAATATATAATCAAATCAAATATGTCAACATTCTGAAATTTCAAAAGGCGAAATCTCTCCTCCAAATATACACATCCCTAATTTAATCTTCAAAAATAAATTACAAATCATAATAACCAAAAAATCTTTATTTCTGAGCAAATCTCCTACATATACAAATACATATATCAATATTTACATATAATATATTTCAACAGATTTACACACAATATTAGGTTCCGCCTCCTAATTATATGGTGACCATTCTATTTTTTTCATATATTCTTACATTTTATCAAAAAAAAAAAAATGGTCGTATATATGAAATATTAACTAATTTTAAAATAACGTAACATTTTCGATGTATTTTCTTATATTATAACCTAAATGAAAGTCGTATACCTATGGAAACCACTTTTATTGAAACCACTTAATGAAAACAGTTAATTATAAAACCTCCTCAAAAATACCGTGTTGTAGCACGGGATCTCAACTAGTTCTAATAATAATCTTGTTCCGGGTGTAATTACGGTGGTAATTATGGGAGCAAGTTTGTTGTACACGTAAGCTCGTAAGATGCCGGCGGAAGCTAGGCTCTCTTGAATCTTCCTGCAAAGGTGAACAAACGGAGGGCACGGCTTGGGGCCGTGCGAACTCACTCCGACGCTCAAGTCAGTGACTTAGAGATAAGTGTGTAATTGAGGAGAGATAAGGGAGTTAATACCAAGTGATGAGAGAGAGTGGATGTTTGTATGTTGAGATTGAGATTCTCGATTGGGGGATCCTCTTCATGTTGAGAATGAAGGAGTATTTATAGACTTCCCCTTTTGTCCTGTAGTGGCCAAGTGGATGCAACTAGTGGCCAAGTGGACGTAGCAAGTGGAATGTCTGTTCTGCCCTTCGCCGTGTGGACTCATGGCAGGCCGGCAGGCACGCATCGTCTACATGCCCCGTCGGTGGATGTGAGCTCGCGTAAGCGTCTCTCGGCTGGCATGATGTCAGGCCGAGAGAGTCCCTCGGCTGGCTG
>JAGPOY010004942.1:14880-25424 GCA_018983105.1 Silene uniflora | reverse complement strand
GATATTCGGTTTTCACAATCTTAAGTTACTAAGAAAGTATTTGATCGCTCTTTTGGGTGTTCACACAATTGAACAAATAAGAGGCAATATTAAATACTATGATCTCGCAACGTAACTTTGACAAATAATATGTAAATTAAAGAGCACGACTTTTCGCAAAAGAATTTCAAAAGCAAAACAATAAAACTTACTTGATATGAAAATTTCGCACAGATTGTTTGCAGAGGATTTTTGTATTTCGAAAAATGTTTTTGAAATAATGAACATCATGTGTATTTATAGTAGAGAGGAAAGCTAGGGTTTGGTCGAAAACCCTAATGTGTGCCGTGAGGCACCCTTGCTTTGCGTAGAAGAAACGAATCTTATCTCTTCTTATTTTAATCCATAAGATAACTTAATTAAGTAAATAAGATAGACTTATATCTTATTCTTTCTTAATTTAATCTTAGAGAATATTTTGATTAAGTAAATAATTAAATCAAATAATAGTTTAAGATATAAAATATCTTGTAGTATTATTATTCAAGATTTAATTAGAGTTTACTTGCACTAGAGGACTACGAACGGCTCATAGAACCATTCGGCCGAAACCCTAGTTAGGTCGGCTCGAATGACCCATTTGCCAAGTCTACTTACGGGTGAAAAAAGGTCGGGTCATGTTCTGGTCGGGTCGGTCATTTTCGGGTATTGGGTCAACCTTTTCGGGTGGGGTCAATCAGGCCAGGTTGTTTTTGTCGGGTCTAGTGTCTACTGTCCATAATAGTATAATATTGTCTGCTTTAGGTCAAATTCTCACGGATTTATTCTTAGGCTCTATACCAAAAGCCTCCTAATATTATATGTTGTGAACCGTATAAAGATGACATTTCACCCTTTCACTACTGATGTGGGACAAGAGTTTGCAGTCTAACAATCCTCCCCTTAAACCAAGGACCATCATCTTTACTCGGAGCATAGCTTACCTCTATGGAGAACTCCCACACCGCAGAACCCCAACCAATTTTTAGGCACTCCATCGCCAAGTCATGCTTGCACCTCATGTCACCGCCTAATCAAGTGAGTGCTCTCACATGCTTCTGGTCTTGCATATCTATGTGTCTTTCTTGGGAATGTGTTACACATGCATATCGAACTCCTGTGTCTCCAAGATACTCGGATTTGGGTCCGCCACTTCGTAAGTCCTAGTATAGAACATAATGGTTTCTCGATCCAACTTGAAAAGGACCCACCAGACTCGTGGCACCCACCTGATATAGGTCCACCTAATCAACAGTTCTAGTACACAAATGGACTTTGTCCCACAAGACCTATGGCGTCTTTCATCAATTTCGTCTTGGACCAGGCTTGCTCAAGGCTCCACCTCTAGCTAGGAGTTTCATGCTTTACAGTGTACGCCACCTTCAAGTCTTGACCCCATTCTTCACCAATGTACCACTCATGGACTTGATAGTAGTAAACAATCTACCAGATCGAACCCATGCGTCCATGACTCGCGAATGGCTATATGTTCCGCTCTCCAAGCTCCACCATTTGTACGTCATGGGGCCTAGGCCCAAGTTTAATTTTGAGCTCTGATACCACTTGTTGTGCGGAAGCGTCGATAATTTATGTTGGCTGGGCCCTTGATGCACTTTTATCCACTGTACGTAATAGTACGATATTGTCCGCTTTGGGTCAAGCCTTCATGGATCTTAGGTTCCTTTCCCAAAAGACCTCGTAATATTATATGTTGTGGACACTTCTAAAAATAATCTTTCAACTTTACACTACCGATGTGCAACATAGATTTGCCTAACACTATATGATTAAGTAAAGCATTCAGAATTCTTATTGATAGGTACCTATAACGAGTAATCAATAGAATTATATATGCAAATAAGAGGATAGTCGCCAATGTCGCTCTTTGGCATAATTGAAACCTTCCAATCCTTTTTGTGCACATGTCTTTTAAGAGAAATTCTTGCGTCCTCCCGGAGGAAGTCCTCCCTACTCACAAAGGAGGATTTTATAATATTTAATCTCCATTTTGGTGCTCCTCCTTTGTGAGTAGGGAGGACGTCCTCCGGGAGGACGTAAGTATTTTTCGTCTTTTAAATATACAAATATCCTACTTCAATTAATCTAAGTTACTATGAATTTTTTTCATATTGTACAAAGTTCTACAAATTTCATTACATACCCCAAAATAATATTCCCTCCTATTTGTGTCAGTTTAATGTTCCCCATTCACCTATATATTTGAGTAGTATTATAATTAAATGGGAACATTAGGCTAAATATATGAGATTAGGAAACGATCCAGGATATACGATGTAATAAACTATAATAACCAGCTGGTTTGGTCCAGGACTCCAGGCAATTGGCCATATGAGTCCACAAACTAATGATAGGGATCGTCTTCTTCCTAGCTCTAACGCACGTACAGAAGGTGCATACATGCGTTTCACCTAATTAAGGACCATTATTCCAATTTGGAAGGCATAAGCTTTTAATTTCTTTTAAATGTAATGGTCCCTTTGCAATTTATTATCCTTAAGGCCTTTAACGTCTTTATTGTTCTGTCTTTTTCTAAGAGACCATTTTATTCAACTTTCTAATATGAAGTAACTAATTTCACAAACAATCAATCAATCAATCAATGTAAATATATATTTGAGGTTTTTTTCGAGCGACGTGGTAGTCTCCAACTTTTTAGAAACACCTAATATTATTTTAATTACTTTTAACTTTTCTACTAGAATAAGTAAACTTTATTATAATTACTTTTAACTTTTCTACTAGAATTAGTAAACTTTATTTTAAGATAATTAATCATATTTAACTTTTCTACTGTAATTAGTAAACTTTAGATCACTCGTTATTTTTTTACTTTTAAATTAGAAATCAAACATAGTTTTGAAGTGACATTTTGTTCGTAGTTTTTAATTTTAGACGATTGTAACATTATTACTCTAATAAAGTACGTACACATATATTTATAGCCATGTTATTGTAAGATTTTTATGTATTTGCATCACTTCATATTATGAGAAATTGTTTAACAACCCGGAAAAAAAAAAGTGATTTTGTTTTATTGAGCACACATCAAAACAAAAAAGGTAATAGAATTCGAACAAACGGTTTTATATGATCTTAGCTTCCATGCGATTCAACCGATTCGATCTGACCCACTCTATCGATCCAAATAGAATCTCGATATTAAAAACGTTAATTAATTATCAAAAAACATATATTTCCACTTTAATCATTAGTTCCATATAGGTGTGTTCTTAGCAATGGCATTGGCTCTTGGTTTCGGAGATGGTCGACTCGTATGTTTGCCCCTAACCCTTTCATTAGTGAGGTCCTTACTATTAGAGAAGGATTATGTTTCTGTATTCAGTCCATGGAAAAATTTGTTATTGCCTTTGTAACACCCTACAAGATTGAGAGGAAATTTTTCCCACATGGGAAAAATATGGAGCTTGTGATATGTTTATAAAAGATTTCACCCACCACTTAGTAACAAGATCTTTTATTTTTGGATTTAAGTAAGGACAAGTAAAGAGCCCAAAGGTACACATCTCATCTTATTGGGGTATGTTACGACGGTCGCGGGCAGGGTTAGGGGTGTGCAAAATCCGGTCTGGACCGGAAAAATGGACCGGTCCGGTCTCCGGTCCACCATTTTTTAAGATTCCGGTTTCCGGTCCGGTCCGGGACCGGATTTTTCCGGTCCGGACCGGAAAAACTAGATTTTATGTTTTTTTTTTTTATTTTTTCCCTAAAAATATATTAAAATCCGGTCCGATCAGGTCCAAACCGGTCCATCAGGTCCAATGGACCGGAATTTTTGGACCGGAATTTGACATAATATTTAAATTCCGGTCCAATCGATCCGGTCCGGTCTTGGACCGGAATTTTTCCGGTCCCGGTCCATATTATTTGCCAATTCCGGTTCCCGTCCAAACCGGTTCCGGTCCGGTTTTGGACCGATGCCCACCCCTAGGCAGGGTTACAATAGCCTTCCTCTAATTGCCTTAATGCGGTCAATACTATTTTGAGTAAGGGCCCCCTTAGCCTGTGGCCCTTATGCGTATATTATCCTTGAGTGTAGGGAACTTTTGAAGGGTTCACACCATTTGCAGAGCATGTTTGAGAAAAAGTCGGCTGGTGGAGTTACTGATGCACTTGCCAAGTTCTCCTTAGATGATACTAGCTCTTGTAATGGTTACTTTAGTTAGGACTTTGCTCCTGCTTTTGTAATTCGTACTTGTACTATTGATTTTCTACCGGCCATCGAGGTACTTTCCCCAGACTCACCCTCTTGATGTACTTGAACCTCTCTATTTTCAGTTAATATCACGTTCTTTTCTTCCAAAAAAAAAAAAAAACTACTTCAGTAAATATTAAATCTTAGAAATGACAACCTTGGTACACTTGACCTAATTTATACATTGGAAAAGACGATTATCAAAATTCTTCTAACCCTTCTTGATACCGTTTTAGTAAAAAGAAAGGATCAACCACGTGTCGACACAGTTTTCCAGTTGGCAAGGCCAGTTAGGACGATTCGGTTGGCCTAGTTAGGACGGCATAGTAAGCTCGACTCATGGTGGCCCAATAGGCCCGTTGTAGCTTAATGCTTGCTATAATTTTATTAACCTATGTAGTATTTTTTTTTTTTGCAATTTTCTTTTTGTGGAACCTTAAGTTCTCCAAGTCAATAGAAAGACTAAAAGCTCATAATATTGCAATTTATATAGTTTTTTATAATCATATTTCAAATATGAACTTGGTGTCGCGTTCTCTCGTGTCTCACCGGAACCTACCGACGATTAGGCCGGAAAAGAATAACATCGTTACTTCTTTTAGATATCTAAAATAGAAGAAAAGAAGACAATTTTCTAATTTAACTTTGGAGAATTCAATGTTATATATGTAAAATTTATCAAACACTTATTAAACTAATAAATTATGCCATACCATCAATTTTTAGGAGGGGGCAATAAAACATATTCTCTTCATCTTGGCTTATTGTTTACATTTTATTAATTTGTAAAGAGTCTCTTAATTAAATTTAAACAAATTTGGATTGAAGAATCATACTGTTTTTGGATGATGAGGAAACCTGCAGTCACTATCATTGACGTACACAAAGTAAACCCTCGTATATGTAATAGCCTACAAAGCTGCAAACCATGTACAAAGCGACATAACTTATTTTTTCGAGGGTGAAGTCAATCTAACATAAATACATAATTATTATTCGTTTTCTTTTAGTATGGGGTCTAAAGATACAAAATTTTTAAATTTTAATTTACATTGTAATACGTCGATGTAAAACTAGTCTAATTGATGTAAAACTACTCGGACTGATATTGAATAGATCGTCGTACTGTTCGATATCCCTCAGAAAGTCCGAGTTTAATGAAATCGCAGCGGAATATGTTGTATTTTTGGTATTTTTTATATATGATTGATGCACGAAAATAAAGTAGGATATGAATTAGTTGTGAAAATCTCGCAAGACCCCTCAACTAAGACTAGATATGTGTATAACTCTCACTTCGCAAGGATTAAGCTAAACACTAGGGTTTCTACCTCGTAAGGGAGAAAAGATACTAACCTCGCAAGATTAGGAAGGGATGCTCGCAAGCAATTAAGTTTAAAACTCAACTTTGATTTTATTCGATGTGTAAATAATAGGGCTAACATACTCCCTATTTATAGCCTATAGGAACCGATCTGACATACCTATGTCGGTTTCCCTTTCTTACCATAACATAATAACTTGACAACCAAGCTAACTAGAATTAGAAAGCTTTCCTAAAGAATTTAGGAAAGTATTACAACAACTATAATTAAATAAGTAAACTTGAATTCAATAAACTATTGTACTTTATAGTACTTATTCCTAAATTCTAAACATATTAGGATATGACTTCTGATGCAAGAAGCCTCGACATCACTACCTTGGATGTCAAGTAAACGCGTAAACTTGTCTGAATAATATTGGAGCATTTCGAACAGTCCGGCGGAGTGTTCAATAAGCTTCACTTTGACAGATTTCTTTCCACGTTCATTATCACGCATTGCTCCCGCATCATTCTCCCTTTCTTTTTGAGAATTTGACCTCAAATTTTGTAGATGCTTGATGCCACCGGGATAAAAAACGAACCAATTAAACCTAACCATGATCGTAGTTACGATTCCATGTAGAATTCTTTTGATTTCCTTCAATGTATCAAACCTCATGTAGCTTTTAGGACTCTTGAATTGTTTGTTATTATTCCTCCTCTTGAACCACCTTTGCTTGTACTTTCCACCCCACCACCCTTCATGCACCATTGTAGCAAAGTCAAATAATACTTCCTCGAAACAACTAGATCTTCTTGAGCAGCCATTGCAATCGAATTCAGTAAGAAATAACATGAACAATTCTGACCATATAACTTCTTGTCAATGGATTTATCAAGTGGTGATTGATAAGGTTGATCAGCTTGATAATCCAAACAAATATCATGGTTGAATAATTTCTTACGCAAATTTGGTAGCATGATAGAATCGTCATTACCTGCATTATCATACTCCTTTACTGGTATATCATCATCAAACACAATCATAACTTCCTTGGTATGATTCACCATTAAATCATCATAGCGCTCTTGAAAAACATCTTCAATATGATCTTCTTCTTCTTCTTCATAAGCAACTTCAAAAGACTCAACCTCATCCTCCATAATTGGATCAGCTTGGAGGTGTAAGTTACGAGCCACCGAATCTCCTTGATCATCATCATCACTTAATGGATCAATGATATATGTTTCAAACTCACCTACCTCCTTTGCGTCATCTTTCTGAATCTGACAGTCTGTTGTACTGTCTGGTAGAACAAAGTAAGGCGTCATCTTTTCCAACTCTTGCAGCGTAAGTGCTCTCTTTTGTGGGCATTCATTTGCAATATGTCCATAACCTTGGCATTTGAAACACCTTATCGAACTAGTCTTCTTAGGCTCTATAGAAATCGCTTCCCCTTTATCCTTAAAATCTTCTTTGGGTGCTTCATTATGATTTATAACTGGATTGAACTTATCATAATTAGCTTCTTGCAAAACATCATGGCTGGTCATAGATCTTTTCCTTTTGTCTTGGTTCTCAAATTTAAGAGCAAGTCTAACAACATCATCAAGTCTATCATAATTCTGAATTTCAACTCGTTGAGCAATTGATGGAGTTAAACCACGTATGAAACGAGCCACTCTCAATTCCTTCTTCTCTTGTAGATCACATATGATGTTCATCTTCTCAAATTCCTTGACATAATCAGCCACACTTGAATTTCCTTGAGCAAGAGACGTTAACTTCAAGTATTGGTCTTGCTCATATTCTTTAGGTAAGAATCGTGTGGAGTCTATTGATCGAAATACGAAAGAGGGGGGGGGTGAATTGAGTATTAAATACTTAGCCCTACTTTTTCGAAATATATGATAATTAATTAATTACTTGATTTTATGAATTAAAATCAATTAACTAATTAATATAAGCAATGTAAAAATAACGAAAACAGTAAAAGAGAGAAAGACACAAGATTTTGAAGTGGTTCAGTTTCACAAAGTCGAAACCTACGTCCACTATTCTCGATTAATAATTTTTAGTACCTTTCTCCGGATTACAAAAACTATCAATCCACTCGTATAATCAACACTATGATTATAACTCAGATTGAGTATCGCTAAATACTCTAATTTGGCTTCTTATGTTAATAAGAAAAGTACAACGCTAAATACTAATCTCACGTTAATGAGTGAGTATACTAACCTTGTGTACTTAGTATCCAATAACGCTTTTTCTTCGAGTGATTGACAAATTTGATGCGCGACTTTTGAATAAGCAATTTGTGAATATGAAAATTTAAAGCTCAAAGATTTATGCTTAATTATAATTTTTGGCAAAAGTACATTTTATGTTAAATGAGGTAGAGTATTTATAGTTGTGGGGAATTAGGGTTACTAGAATGAAGGCGACTTGTTTCACAAGACGACGGAACATTCTAGATCCTTCTAGTTGTTGCTTTGGCCGAAACCCTAGACTTGTACAACAAGTCAATTTGGCCGAAACCCTAAGCTAGGGCACGGTCCATTCGGCCTCCATTAGCCCACAACAAATCGAGATAGAATTTGAATGAAACCCTAGGTTGCATGACGATGTACATATCGTGTTACAAGCCAATAGTTTATTCATTTTAAATTCTAATCAAATAATTCCAATTATATAAATACTCTCTCATTATTATAAACCATTTAAAGTATATTTATCAAAAATAAACGCATCATTTTAGTCGAGCGAAATAGTAAAGTTATGGTTTGTGAGGTCATAACTTCACTACCCGTTTTACCACTCAAAGAAAAACCATTACCGAATGACGACCTATACTATCTAATCTTCGAGTCTTCAGAAGATCTTCAGTACACGAATCGTCTCTTCACAAGTCTCTCATCTTGAGTCTCGTGGTTGTTTTTCTTCATCTTGATCTTGCTTGAATACAACGATCAAGTACAGTTACACGCATATGTTTATAATATTAATTCCACCACAAATCATTACGGTTATTATCAAAACAATTAATTAGGACTAAAGGTCCAACAAATCGCCTCGTGAGATGCTTCTTTAGCTTTTCCCAGGTTTCAATCTTCTTTTTCTTGTCCCTCTTACGTTGCTTCTTTAGGTTTTCGTACCATAAAGATGCATACTTTGTCTACTTCAAGATAGCAACTTTGAATTGCTTGTGTTCATCGTACCCCTTGTATTCGAACACTCTCTCAGCCTGTCTGATCCAGTCCAGAAACTTCTCTGCATCCAAATCTCTATTGAATTCGGAAATGTCAAGCTTAAGACCTCTATCATCATCGTTCTTGTCTTTCCTGTTGTTCCTTGGACGTTCATCTTTTTCGGACTCAAAGCTATTATCCGACTTGCGTCCTTTCTTCTTGTCTAACTTCACTGACATAGTCTGGATCATATACGTTAATTGTGCTATGCTCTTTTGCGTCTCTGCATGGCCTTCTTGCCACGTCTCTGGAATTTCGTTGCTTTTGCTAGAATGAGCATCCTCAGATTTTGTCATCTTCCAAGATTAATTCGTTAAGAAACAAATTAAACCTAGCTCTCGTAACCAATTTGATGTAAAACAGACTAATTGATGTAAAACTACTCGGACTGATATTGAACAGATCGTCGTATTGTTCGATATCCCTCAGAAAGTCTGAGTTTAATGAAATCGCAGCGGAATATGTTGTATTTTTGGTATTTATAATATATGATTGATGCACGAAAATAAAGTAGGATATGAATTAGTTGTGAAAATCTCACAAGACCCCTCATTTAAGACTAGATATGTGTATAACTCTCACTTCGCAAGTATTAAGCTAAACACTAGGGTTTCTACCTCGCAAGGGAGAAAAGATACTAACCTCGCAAGATTAGGAAGGGATGCTCGGAAGCAATTAAGTTTAAAACTCAACTTTGATTTTATTCGATGTGTAAATAATAGGTATAACATACACCCTATTTATAGCCTATAGGAACCGATCTAACATACCTAGCTAGAATTAGGAAAGCTTTCCTAAAGAATTTAGGAAAGTATTACAACAACTATAATTAAATAAGTAAACTTGAATAAAATAAAGGATTATTTCACAGGAATAATCCAACCTATTGCTCTCCAACCTGTATTAATCCATCCTATTCATAATCCCACATTAATCCAACCTATTACCCGACTTTCCCATTTTGCACCAAGGTGAAGGGAAACCGGTTGAACAGGTAAACAATGACCTTGTATCTCCTCATTTCCTGTATCTCCTCATTTCCTCGTCAATTCCAAATTGATCAAATGTTCACCACCATAGCCATCTTCTTCATTCATTCATTGAATATCATCATCATCATCACCATTTATCACAACATCAAACGAACCCCAATCCATGACCACAGTATCATCAATCAAACCCACCTTGTCTCGACACCGATTCCGAGCCCAGAAACCAACATAAGCAGCAGCTCCGACCACCTGCAATTCTTCAATCCGTAAATCCGCCTCAAATTCGTACCACCTCCACCATTCGGGTCGCCATGGTTCGATGCCCAGATCTCAGGCGATGGCCGCATCATTCAACCACCAAGCAACTCACCTCGACCACCAGGCCAAAGGGGACACCCATAAAACTTCTTCCCTGAGTTAACTCGCCCCTTCCCCACATTCCTCACCACTGCTTCCAAATTATGATTACATAAAATCGTTTTTCTGCCTTTGAAAGATTGGGTATTAGATGAACCTTTGTATAAGAAGTTCATTGAAAATAAATAGAAAAAGGGGATGAAGAAGGAGGGAACAAGATGAAGCAGAAATTAAAGGATCCACAGTAGGGTGAACAAGAAAGAGAATGGAGAAAAGAGGGATGAAGAAGATGAATGCAGGGAAATTAAGGGAGGATATTTAAAAAGAAGAAGGCTACCGGTTTTAGTAGGTCATGTAACTTGTTTAGTGCAAATAAAGCGTGACT
>JAGPOY010004942.1:3678-14865 GCA_018983105.1 Silene uniflora | reverse complement strand
TTAATGTGGGATTATGAATAGGATGGATTAATACAGGTTGGAGAGCAATATGTTGGATTATTCCTGTGAAATAATCCTAAAATAAACTATTGTACTTTATAGTACTTATTCCTAAGTTCTAAACATATTAGGATATGACTTCTTATGCAAAAAGCCTCGACATCACTACCTTGGATGTCAAGTAAACGCGTAAACTTGTCTGAATAATACTGGAGCATTTCAAACAGTCCGACGGAGTGTTCAATAAGCTTCACTTTAACAGATTTCGTTCCAAGTTCATTATCACGCATTGCTCCCGCATCAACATCAATTGTCCAAAACCCGTCTATGTGACTATGCACTAACCACATATGTTAGATCAACTATTCATTGTACCAGTATAGATATTGTTTTGTATGTTTTATATATAGAATTATACTCAACATCAATATTCAAAATTCTCCAAAGAGGAAAATAATAACGCAATCAAGCAATCCAAAGTAATCATTGATTTGAATTCATGTGCTTATAATTTGGAGGGAATGTGTGTCCACAAAATGATGACTTATTACTAAAAGAGGACAAGTTTAGTGCCAAAACTCCACCAATTTCTCCTTTTAAGTCTAACGAAACTACATGTTAGTCGTTCTGTCATCTAACACGCACAATATATAATTAGTTTACATTCTCACAAACAAGCATAGTGACTTTGGTAATGTCTCTATCTCTAACTTGCCCTCTTTCTTGTTTTTCTTAGCCTCCAAGGGACACCAACTTATGTGCATCATGGCATATCTAGATATTTCTAGTCTACGTTCTCAATGCTTTTGGTCGGTCATCTTAGGTTACAAATTAAGAAGTTAAATGTTCGTAAATCGTATATATAATTAATACCGCTAGGATCAGTATTCTACTTTTGATCGATAGACTGAGTAGGATCGAATCAGCGAAATCAGATCCTAGAATCGTAATATCCTACAAACTCATTAAGTATAGTTTATAATTTATTTGGTAAAAACATATAATTGAAGATCAAAAGTCAAAACATTTATTTATTAATATTTATTTATAAAATATTGATAATTGATGAATTTAATCTCATTGTATAAACATATTTCTACAACTTACAAAGATTTGGAATTTACAATGTCATGATATAAAAATGGGTTTTTTGGTAACTAGTCACAGCTATAAACATTTTTTTTTTTTTGTGATTGCTCCCTAATAATTTAATAAAGTTTAAAAACTACTACCTTAATATTTACTTTGATTAAAACTTGCTGCAAAAATCCATCATGAGGTACCCATTTTCGAGAAAAGGATGCTTGTTTGTGATGGTCTTTGCCGAGGTCGTTGGATGGTCAAATGATAACCAAATACGCGTTCTTGTATGTTTTGGAATCCTGAGACTTCAAATTTTATACTAACCTGAAAAATATCCTTAACCTTTAGGAAATCGTTCCCAAATTAGACCCGCAAAACACCACGAAACTGCCCCTATTTTCACGAAAACATAGTGGAAGATCAGGCCCTATTCATGACCATTTTACACCTTTTAGGATCACCTCGTAGCACCCCTATTTCAGTATTCACAAAATTTGCAGTCTCGGGATTCCAAAACATCCAAGAACTCTTATTTTGGTTATTGTTTGACCATCCAACGACCTCAGCAAATACCGTCGCAAAGAAGCATCTTTTTCGTCTCTAAAAATGAATTTTTGTATCAAGTTTAAACAAAGTAAATACTTAGTTAGCAGTTTTTAAAGTTTTTTTTTTTAAATAGGGAGCAATTACAAAAAAAAAATGTTTATAACTGGGAGTAGTTACCAAAAAACTCTATAATTTTATATATTTCTACTTTTATAATTGAACTGGATTGCAATATCGTAGGATCATATTATGATCCTATCTCTAGAAATTTTCAAATGAATAGGATCCTAAGATTCTACAACCATGACATGAAATCATATGACGTTCAAACATTTTTGGATCATAAAATCGAAGAATCATAGGAACGAAATGTAATTCTGATAACAATGTATATAATAATCAAGGTTTTTATCATTTTCATGTACTTTTTTTTAATAATTTTTATAGTTTAAGACACACATCTTTTCAATGTAGCTCTAAAATATTATTAATTTTATTAATGATGGAGTACAAAGTAGCTTAACTCGATTCTATTTAGTTCAGTTAATCGTAACTTTGGTAATTTGATGTAGTCTAAAATTTCTTAGAACTTGGAACATAAGAGAACACGTAAGCAAAGAGTAAACCATTGTAAAGAAATGATTTCAATTTGAATAAACTTTTCCCAAGTCGAGGGTGCTAGGCTCCTCAAAATGGAGCAAAATGCTTTATTGTTCACGCATGTAAATGCATGAGAAAGACAACTCAAAAAAAAATGATACGTGAACATAATTCATAAATCATAATCACTAGCTCACTACAATGACGATTTGCTTGTCCTTCTTCCATCTCTCTCAATCTTTCTCTTTTGGGACCGCAATTATTCTTGGAACTAATAGCTCCATCCCTTTTCTTAATCACAATCTTAGCCAAAAACCAAACTTTAATTATGAATGAGAGTCCCAAATTGTTATATGGAATGATGGAAGATGGAACAATCTTTGTAATTAAATCAAATTACTAATAATAATCTATATATCTTAACAAACAATACTCAAACGAACATGTACTGTATGTACTCCTTCCGTCTTGATCATTTGTTAGTTATTTTATTTTTGAGTGTTTATCCAACTGTTTACCTAATTTTTAGGTATGTTACTAGTAAATTCTTTTACAATCGAAATTCTAACTGAATTACTCAAGCAAATTCAGAGATATGTAAAGAACTTGAGTAAATAAAATGTGAGAATTTTATTGATGTAAACTTAACTTACATCACAATCAATCAGTCTACTTATATACATCATCTATTCTGTACAAAATATCTACAGAATATCTGTAACAAATTCAATGACATCCTATACAGTTACGAATGTTTTTTTGTTTTTTGTTCAAATGAGGACACTTATGTAGCGGTGAATGTCTAACCCCCATTTTCATGGTTGGAATAAGGGAGTTCTTACCACTTCAGCTAACTCTTGTTCACGTTAGGAATGTTTATATGGACTAATTAATTTGATCTTTTACATCCATTCGATGTATCATGTTCTTTTGGACTTAACTTTGCTAAGTTGAATTCCGTATAGTTTTAGTTTTGAACTTGGAACCTAGCTAGGTAGCGATAATAAAAAAAAAGCTATAATAACAATTGATAAAAGTAGAATGTTAAATACATAAAGAAGCAATAGATTAATGATTTGATTAGGGTCATACCTAAAATCAGTATCTTCAAAAAAACTTCACTAATCGTTGACCATTTGACACATGGTCCATGGCAAATTATTACCAGTTCGAGTGTGACAAATGATCCCAAACATGATTAGTCCCTTAATTTATCTTATTTTAATGAGAAAATTGTTGATTACAGTCTTATAAAAACCACTTTTTGAAAATTACAGCCTTATAAGTTTTTTTTTGAAAATTATAGCCATAATATCACTTTTCTTTGAAAATTGCACCACGAAGACGTTTCCGGTGAATTTTGTCAAAAAATGACCGATATACCCTTGCCTATTTATTTGCATACTAACTCAGATACTTTCATTTTGCCTGTTTCATTTAACCCCCAAAACCCTCAATCTTTACCATCCTTATTTCCCCCAAATTTTCTCCAAAATCTCTCCCTAATTTCTACCGTAATTCATCCTATTTAAACTGGGTTAATTGAAAATTGTCATCTATCATTTGAGGTAAAGTCAAGGTTTCCTTCCTTTCTCTCTTAACAATTATTGTCAACAAACTTTCCTTCCAAAACTGGGTCACTTGTACACTTAAACCCCAAGCATATTTCATTATAAACTTTTCATAGTTGCTGTCATTAGATCGTTAACTATGTCCCACAATAATATTGAACAAATTTGTGATCTAAGAGGCATTTGCAGGTTGGTGATCTCCATATCCACCAATGCTTTGATATTTACAAAACTCTCTTTTCCATAAAAACGCGAATATTCTACTATAATTATTTGTCCAACTGTGTACGAGAGAATGATAATAAGAATTGGTAATATTATTGTCGATGATTCCAATTCCCTTATTAAACTGACATGAGGCTCGGAACATAATCTGGCTGATTTGGCTGTATTTGGCGTCTTGAGACCAATCCAACACCTAAGATCAGGGAAAGATATGATAGAGAATACACGAATTGGTGATTGGTACTCTTGAATATGGAAAATTGAAGATGAAGAATGAATTAATTTTAAGAGAAAATGTAGATAATAGAATTAGAATTCAATTAAATTGATTTGAATAAAAGGGGTGAATTAGATTATGTCATATTGTTGAAGAAATGTAGACTTAAAAGAGAAGATAGAGTTTTCAAATCTGAGTTTGCATATATAGGGGGTTATAAGGTTGAAGATAAGAGTATTTTGGTCTTAAAAAATGAACTTAAGTCACGAAAATTCAAATTGGCATCAATTTTCCGCCTGAGTTAATGTTTTGATTGTAATTTATGACCAGATGCAATATTATGGCTGTAATTTTCAAAAAAAAACTTATAAGGCTGTAATTTTCAAAAAGTGGTTTTTATAAGGCTGTAATTAACAATTTTCTATATTTTAATTAATTAATATTATCTTTGTCCCGATTATTAGTTGCCCTATTTTATTTTCGGGTGTCTTATTCAATTGTTGTGTTTTCTATTTTAGGAATACAATTGATGACCAATTTGATCAATTACACTTAATTTAATCCACATTCATTTAATAATTAGCTCTTTTTGTTTTTTTTTTTTTGTGCCAAAAATAAAAAACAACAATCGATCAGAATAGAGTATTTTCTATAATTGTAGTAGTTGCGTTGACGCAATTGGTGGGCAAAATAAACCACGCATACGCACAGTCGCACTCTTGGGTAACTTTTTCATCATTGTATTTGTCAATAATTAAAATAAAAAAAGATACAGAAAAAGGCAGGGGATTCGAGACTTCGGGAAATCCACCTGGAGTTGTGGTAGGAAGATGATACGGAGGTGTATGAGTTTTTCTATATACAACCAATTACATTATGAAGCGTGGCAAACTAGAGTTAGTCCACATTAATTAGTTTAAGGCTAGGTTGGTACTTTAACATTTGTAGTTAAATTGATACATTAGATTTAGAGAAAATTGTTGATTACAGTCTTTTATAAACCACTTTTCGCAAATTACATCCTTGTACAATTTTTTTTTGAAAATTACAGCCAAAATATCACTTTTCTATTAAAATTGCACCACAATGACGTTTCCGGTGAATTTCGTCAAAAAGTGACCGATATACCCTTGCCTATTTGTTTGCATACTTACCCAGATTTTTTCACTTCACCTATCTTTTACTTCTCTCATCCAACCTCTAGCCCTCTCTTCTTCCTCACCTTATTCTCTAAAATTATCCCCAAAATTATTCCCTAATTTGTACTATAATTCATTCCTCTATTGTAATTGATCCTTCATTGTCAAATAAAGGCAGCGGATCATGAGTGCAGTTCAACTTCGAAAAGTAAGTATTCAAACACCCATTTTCCTCATAATTTTATCTTCAATTTGTTGTTGTTGTTAGTATTGCTGCACATTTGTGTGTTTTCCCCAATTTGTTGTATTCAATTGATTGAATCGAAATTTAGGGTTTATGTCTGGAATTTGGGGAAAATTGATTTAGAAGGTATACAAGCAAGAGAGATGAAGAATGAAATGGGGTAGAATTAAATCTCGTATAAACGGTATAATTCAATTTCGTATAAAAGAGAGCAAATGAAAATAGGGTAGAATTAAATTAAACTGATTTGGGAATATTGATGAAGAAATTGCAAATGAAGAATGAGAGGGCGCGGGATGAAGAATGAATCTGATGAAGGAGATGAAGATTAGGAGAATATAAAGGATGAAGGTAAGGTAAGGGAGGAAGGAGATGAACCAGGGAACATAAAGAATGATGATAAAGGTATTTTGGTCATAAAAATTGAACTTAAGTGACCAGATTTCAAATTGGAGCCAACTTTCCACCAAAGTTAAACTTTTGGCTGTAATTTGTCATCAGAAGTGAAATTTTGGCTGTAATTTTCAAAAAAAAAAAAAAAAAAAAAAATTATATAAGGATGTAATTTGCGAAAGTTGGTTTATGAAAGGCTGTAATTAACAATTTTCTCTTAGATTTATTATTAAGTTTAACTTAAAAAAAGAAATTGATGAGACTCGAACCCATGACCTATTGGTTTGGATGCCTTTACTATTACCACTATGATACATACATCTTATTGACATTTTTGTATATCTTTTGATATATATTTTTGTTAAGACCTATGTTCAAAAATACAAACACAATTATATTTCTTAAAAAAATAAAATTTAAATGGTAAATAGAGGTAGCTCGGCGGGGTCGGGCACCATACCTAATTAAATGTGTTAAAATTTTACCATTTAATTTTTCTTTTTTTTATGAAATATAATTGTGTTAATATTTTTTTAACACATACATTTACGATTTATATTATATTGTTCTATGATATATATATCTTGAAACTATGATGAAACTAAAATTTATCAACAAATTATATGAGACACATTCACTTATTATTCCGTTGTTGATATTATTACTTCCACGACATCCTCATGTTGAGATATTACTACATTCGCTATTTATTCAGTTACTCTTGTTTATTTGACTATTTCCGCTATTTTTATAGTTAAATTCCCTGTTCCCGTTAATTTTATCAAACTTATATATTTAAATAAATGAAATATCCTCCTTAGACCGAATTATTAACTAATTTTTCATACGGTGTCAATCTGGTCAGTTGGGTCAGGTCTTATCGAATTCGGGTTATATCGGGAATCGGGTTCAGGTCACTTATGGGTCGGGGTAGTCGGGTCAACTAATAGCTCGGGTCGGGTTATTAACGGGTTTGTTATTGAGTCGGGTTACTGTCGGGTCGGGTCACTTGTGTTTGTGAAAGGTTTTGCTTGGTTTGGCTCCTTAAATCATTATCGAGTCGATTTTCCGATTATTTAACTAGTTGGAGTGTTGATACATAGATCAAAGAGGTGGCATATGTTTGATGACATGACAACATGAATAAGGTCTTAAATGATGATACAACATTTTACAATGTACTAAAGACGTTAAAACGCGATTTTGGCTCGCTAAACAACATTATAACGTGTGATTTGATTGACGGCGTTGCAATGAGACGAGAAGTAGTGAAATGTGGTATTTAGTATCGAGGATTGTTAATAACTCATCTTGGAAGAATGTGTAGAGCATATGAGTTTGAAGTAGTTTCAGAATATAACGTTTAATATCGAAATAGTTCTTTGCATGGACCTTGTAGTTCATTGTTAGAGACTTTAATGTGATATTTATGTAACTGGTAATATATGACTAAGAACAAATACTTTTGTCAACTGTTTGTTTGTTTTCGGTAAATAACCGTAATCCAAAGATATTAAAATAATAGTTTGAAAATATAAAATTCAAATTTTTAGTAATAAAACATACGCAGTAATGCTTTCACATTTAGTTATCTAGATAAGACGTAATTGAGTTTCAAAAAATCGAAATTAAAATTTTCGGAGTTGGCATCAAGGTAGAGAATTGAGTTTCAAGTATTGGCGCCAAGTTAAAAATAGAAAATTCGTTTTGAAACTATGTCGAAATTGAATATTAATCTTGGGTCCAAGTCTAATTTTCAAATATTTCAAATATTTGATTTTGGCGCCAACTTTGAAATTCAACTTTAATGTTAGTTTTGATTTAATATTCTTTTATTCTCGATTTTAGCGCATGGTTTTAAGAATAATGACTATTTACTTTAAAATTAGATATTTTTAAAACAAATTTTAAAAAGTCTCATAATATTAAAATTATTTTTAAAGTAATTTACAAAAACTCGGAAAAATATAAAAAAGATCATTATAGTAGTAAGAAAACGGAACAAGAGATAGAAAAATGTTGGAAAAATATTTTGAGGTCCTATCAGGTCGGGTTTGTCGGATTCGGGTCGGTCACAATAAAACACGCTCTAGATGCATGAAAACGAGTACTAGGTGCACGAAAGTTGTTACATACATGAAAATGATTATTAGGTGCGTGAAAATGTATTTCGCCTTAATTTCCGTCTATAACTTGTAATTTTTAACCAAGAAATATATTATCTATACATAAATTGTATGCCGAATCCAAATTTTTTGTTATTTTAAAAATAAAATTTTGTAAGGTGGTGTTCTCACTGTTCTCATTATCTTAGTGGTTCTCACCGGCCCAAATTTATATACTCCCGTATGTAGTTATGTACCCTTATTTATCTAAGATGTACTTAATGAGTTAATGATATCTAATAAATCTAATGTATAAAAGATATACAAAAATCTAATGTATAAAACAATATGACACGTATAGATGCACATTCATTTAGTCATTGAATGTAGATATATATCAAAAGATATACAAAAATGACAAAACGTTGTATGTGTTAAAGTGGTAACTGTAATGGTATCTCAACCAAGAAGTCATAAGATTGAGCCTCATTAATAACTTTTTATTTCATAAATATAGTTAACTAGGTGTAGTTATAAATTTAACTACAAATGCTAAATTACTAACTTACCCTTAAACTAACTAATGGAAGTTAACTCTAGTTTGCCATGGGTCGCGATGTAATTGGTTGTGTATGAGAAAACTCATACACCTCGTGTATCTGTAGCCTTTTTGGTTGTGGTAGCTACCCTTTTTGCTTACCATTCAAAACAGAGGTATCCGTTTTAGGCCTAAAACGAGTCAAATCTTACTTTATTTATTTGATTGTATAAGAGAAATATATTACTTTTTCAATATAATCTGGTTTTGTCTTTATTTAACTAGTTGATCCGTCTTAAACTTAAAATAAATAGAGCCATCTTAAATAGGAGTACAACTAGTAACAAATTACTCCGTAGATAGACATTCCTCGCATTAACCAATTGTTCTAACTTTTTCTTCCCATTCGCATTCCCTTCTTTTCCTAGAGTTTTCAACTAGAAGCACCGACTCATTATAATTTTTTTATTTACTCTCTCATGTTCACTATAATCACCTCATTTGATATTGACACTATACTTAAAGAAATTATTAAAATAAGAGTAAAAGAGTTATGTGGGGTTGGTGATAGGAGAGAGAGATGAATTATTAGGAGTTAAACTAGTATTTGGTTTATTTTACATTATACATATTATATTTTGATAGACGATTTGTAAAACAATTATTGTTCTAATAAGATGTTAGTTTAGAATAATCGGAAGTTATAATCACAAGTGCATTATCTATTTAAGGTGCAGTTTGGCCAAGTTTATGCGAAAGTGTTTTTACTTTTCAGAAGGAGTTTTTACATAAACTACTTTTTGGAAAAATTGTGGTTGTTTGGCCTAATTTTTGTAAAAGTAGTTTCTTAACAAATAGATGTGTTTGGCCTGCTTCTTATTTTCCTGCTTTTTAGTTTTTTCATTTTTTCTTTTTAACTAACATTATTAATAATGTTGTTTTTTTAAAAACGAATACCTATGTTAAAAAATTCACAATTTTGGTAAAGTTGCATAATTATTCTCCATCTTAAGAACTTCAAGCAAATATACAATTCATGACATATCTAACATCATACAAAGTAGTCGTAACAAAATAAATTATTAAGACTACACATCCTCGTCAAATCAAAATTGTGCCAACAAATAGATAGAAATAGTAAAGGTTTCTATTATAAATTTTAAGAGTGCCTCATGTTCATAAGAGACGTACCAGATCGATAGAATTGAAAGGAGACAAAAACTTGAGTTCAAATAGGCGATAACAATATATTAATAGGGTATAAGAAATTGGTTTGTTATAATGACAGTAAAAAAATATTGCTTTTGGCGCTCAAGAGTATTTGGGGAATCATGGGAAACGGAAACAGAAACAGAAACAACAACTTACTGCTTCTGTTTCTAGGGGCTATTTTGTAGGTTTTAGCTTTTTAAAAACAGTTTTACAATCTCTTAGAGCATGTTTGGCCGAGATTGTTAAAAATGAGTTTTTGTTTAATTTCTTAAAAGCAGTTTCCAAGAATCAGAAACATTAAATTGTTGTTTATATTTTTATGGGCAAAAAGATGTTATTTGAGTTTTTTAGAAACTATTTTTAACTTTTAAATATAGGACGTGTTTGGCCAAAAACTGCTTTTGAGTCCAAAAACACTTTGAAAAGCTAGGCCAAACACACACTTAAATTGTAGTGTTTAGCCAAATTTCTCCTTTTACAATTTACAAAAACACTTTTTAAACTTGGCCAAACACCCCCTGAATAACTCAAATTGCCTCTTTCCCGACAAACGCATGAATAATTTATTTTGTTCGCTAGGTAAATCCAAGTCAAATTTAATTCCCTTTTAGACCAAAATTTGTGCTTAATAGTAACTCATAAACGCTTGTATTACGTACCGTGGTGGATCTAGGGGGGGCTAGCAGGGGCGCTCGCCCCCGCTGGCGGATGGAAATCGCAAAAGTTTTAGTTAAAATTTTCGAAATTTTTTTCGAGTTTCCCTTATATCATTACTCGTCCGCCCACGCTGGGTTAAAATCCTGGCTCCGCCACTGATTACGTATAAGTAGAGATGGCAATTCGGGCCGGGTCAATGTGGGCGGCATGGCACGGCACGAGCACGACACGGCACAGATGAATAGTATATAAAGCACGAGCCTAGTCACGGCACGGCCCAAGCACGTACGGTCAAACACGAACCAGGCACGGCAGGCCTGGCACGGCACGGCTCGAGATTTGAGCCATTTCATAATTATTTAACTAAATTCATTTTGTTTAAATATCATTTCTTAATTATTTAATTAAATCGAGACATTAAAAATACAAGTAATCAACTAATCAAAACATCAACTACATTAATAATTAATAAAACATATATTTAAATCATTAATTTTTATTATTTATATAAATTAAAAAGTATTTAGAAAAAAAATACTCCCTCCATTCAACTTTTATCACCCCATTTCAATATAATACACCTCACATAAATTGGACAAATGGGGTGATAATTTATGAATGGAGGGCGTAAAAAAATTATAAAGGCTATTGGGCCGG
>JAGPOY010004941.1:0-11443 GCA_018983105.1 Silene uniflora | reverse complement strand
GTTCAAGCTCTTAGGTTCAAGTCTCCGGATGTCATCAAGTTACCATCCCCAAACGGATGGCCAGACCGAACGGTTCAACAGCATGCTAGAAGAATACCTGCGACACTTTGTGGGAGCAACTCAAATGGAGTGGGTGCGACTCCTCGATGTTGCTCAGTTCTGCTTTAATGTCCAGACGAGCTCCTCTTCCAATAAGAGCCCGTTTGAGCTTGTTACAGGTCAACAACCTTTATTACCTCCAACTGTTGCAGATGTCTATGATGGCCGCACGAAGAAAGCTCACGAGTTCGCCAAAGAGTGGAATGTGAATGCAGAGATTGCTCGAGCTTATTTGGAGAAGGCGTCACCCCGCATGAAGAAATGGGCAGATGAGAACCGACGACCAAGGGAGTTCCAGGTAGGCGACATGGTCATGGTGAAGTTGAACAAAGAACAGATGAGATTTCTCAGGGGACGAGACAAGCGGCTAGTGCGAAAATATGAAGGCCCAATCCAAGTGATCAAGCGGATTGGGGAAGTGGCATACAAGCTCGAGCGCCCCACCTGGATGAAGTGTCACCCGGTGTTCCATGTGAGTTGCTTGAAGTCGTACCATCCAGATCCAGTAGATCCTACCCGCAACAAAAGCAAGCGTGCAAACATCCGTTCCAACCAACTCCCAACAGCATCAGCCGACTGAACCAGCCTTGAAGATTAGGTGGGGGAGAGTGTAACGAGCCGCCAAGTCCTAAAATTTGCGCGCGCGATACGTTCACTTCGAACCCTTAGATTGTATGTTTCACTTATGTATTTTCATTTCTGTTTTCTTTAGTCATGTAGTACTCCAAGATTACTTCCTGCGTGTCGAATCTTGGAGCTAGTTAATTAGTTTAAGATACGTTTCTAGGCGTTTAGAAAACTTATCGCTATTCTGCACAATCAATGTTTCCTGCTACCAGGATGTAAATATCAAATTTCCCTCTTTAGGGAGTGCTAGTGAATGAAAAGCTGCTTCCTACCTTGTGCCTTCGGATTGTGTTTATGGGATCGCCACTAGGATCCCGACTCACACCCCCGAGACCGATTACGAATGCCTAGTGCTTGACAAACACTAGTGCTTAACGCTCTCGTTGCATTCTTGTCGAGTGTTTAGACAAAGGTGCGCGTCACGTCCCGACTCAAAGTTTCGGACCGTGACACGCATCTAGAAAGGTTCCTCTACGAAATCACCGCCTAGCAATTACAATACATATTATCAAGTAGTGCCATAATCATGTTCTTATACAATCTATCGAATCAATCATAAATAAATAATACACGATGTAGATCTTAGTAAAACTTACGAATTGATGACGACGGAAGGCGGAGGTCCGAGTTCTCTCTTGGCTTGGGAGTAATTAGGAATGGTTTAGGGTTTATGTGAAAGTAATAATCGTAAAACTGTAAGTGATGAATTCTCTTTTCCTTTTATGAGAATAAACCATTCCTAATTAATCCAAACCGGCTCGCCTAACCCGTCAGATGTACTCGGCCGAGCTACGGTACTACTCGGCCGAGTGTTTATGTACTCGGTCGAGTACACACTCGGCAGACCTCCTGCCAAATAAGTCACAAAGTCTACTCGGCCGAGTGGACACTATTCGGCCGAGTATACCCTTAGCAGAAACGGGGTATTACAGTGGCCATCGCTTGAAGGTCTACCATGAGAATGCCTTTGTTGGCATTGTCGATGATGTCTTCATGGTTTCCCTGCCTTTGAAAAAGTAACCCCCCACTGTATCCTTTTCGTCGTGCGGGGACGTTAAACCAGCGCTTCTCGAGAGGCAACCCGTGTTTTATTTTATTATGTTTTTAATTTTATGCAATTTATTGCTTTATTAGAATTAGTAATAAAAATTTATAAACTAGCTAATTGTTTTGAGCGTATTTTATAGGTGATGAAAGAAATGGAGAAGATAAAAATGATATTAGCACGCTTTCCCATGTTACAATCCCGTTCGGGGACGTAATTATCAAATTTTGATAGCTAATTATCAATTACGGATTAAGCGAGAAAGTCAACGCCAAGAAGCAATCAACCCCGAACGGGAACGTAAGTCTCTACTTTGCTGCTTTTATTCGTACACGGGTAAAATAAAAAATAAAAAAAATAAAAAAAATAAAAATAAAAAATACTAACTATCAACCATTCTTTCTCATACTCGACGGTACACTCTACTCTTCTCCTTCTCTCTTTTTCTTCATTCCGCCATTAAAACACACTCAAATTTTTCCATAATCATCAAGATCTCAAGGTTTGTTCATCTCCTAACATCTACAAGTAAGTATTTCACTCATTTCTCTTCAATTTCATCCTTTAAATCCCAATTAATCCCCATTTCCCTAACCTTAACTCAAATTGGGGGAAATTGATTTTCCTCTTGTTTTAGGTAGAAATTGGTTTTAATTTGTTCTATTAATGTTTATAGATTCAATTAACTTATTAATTTGCTTTATTAATGTGGATTTGGATGAATTTATGCTTGCCTTAAGATGAATTTCCGTCTTAAATTTCAAAAAAATGCCACCACAAGCTAGTAAGAGAGCTAGGGTGGAGGAGCCTCAAATAGTGGAGGTTGTGCAAATGGAGGAACCCCGACAATGGTATGATCCTCTTTTTCCCGATGTTATTTTCACTTCACAAGGTCAATGGGACAATTGGAACGTCTTAAGACCCTAAGGTATGAAACCAACCAAATTTATAAATAAGGAGTCTTTAAGGCACATGAAAATTGATAAGCAAGTGAAGTCATTGTTTGTTAACCTAGGCATGAAGGAAGCTTATAATATGAATTACTTAACCTTTCCCCAATTAACTTTGGAATTTTTGAGCTCTTTTGAGTTCATCGGCCTAAAAAACCAGGTTTTATTTATAATGTAAGCTTCCGTTTGTTCAACACCGATTATAATTTGCCTTTAGGTGACTTTGCTAACATTTTTTGTTTGCCTCATCACAATATACCTTGGGAATTGCCGGACGATTTTAATCCCGTTAACACTTGGAGAGCCATTTCCCGATACCCATTTGAGGATTGGAAACATGTACCACACCAATACATAGACTACCCCCAAATCCGTATTTGGCAAAGGTTTATGGGATGGACATTTTTGGGTAGAAATGAGCCTCATTCGGTAAGACAAACGGAGGTGACCATATTAGGTGCATTTTTTAATGTTGATGGTGATGAAAAGTTCGCGATTAATGTTCCATACCACTTTGTGGTCCACCTTACAAAACAATGTAATGCTAAAGCTAGCACAATTGTCTTAGGTGGCCCAATCACAAGAATTGCAGAACACCTATGTGGCTTTAGCCAAGAGACCACCCAAATGAGACCTTTGACCGAGTCTAGGGATAAAGGTATCGGGCTTGACTATGACTATTTTGAGTCTTTAAATTAGTTTAGAAGTGAGCACCCACACATGATATGGAGGACCGGTTTCCGTGACTCCATTAGATCACCCGGTGACTCTTCTAAAGTCCCAATACTTGTTCGTACCAAACTCCTTGGTTATAAAGACTATAAGAGACCCGAGTACTATTTGGACCTAGGACCCGAGACCCGTCCTACTACTACCTCCCGCCGAGAAAGAGGTCAATCCTCTAATCCTATCCCCACTTATGGTTACAATGATGAAATGATAACCATGATGCGTGACTTGACCTTAAATGTGAATATCATAAAGGATGACCAACGCTTTGCCTTATCACCTATTTATGATCATTATGCTAGGCAAGGTGTCATCTCCCCTGAAGGCCCCCACCCATCTTGGTTTAATTGGCCTCCGGGTGGGTATCCGCCTTCTTCTACCGTTCCTAGTGCAGGTACTCGTAGGGTCGGCCCGGAAATGTGTGGTTCGGACTATGGTGTTGAGGCCCTCAATAGAGATTATGGTGGATATGGGGAGGAAGGTGGTTATGAAAGAGATGGTGGTTTTAGTGGCTATGGTAGTAGTAGAAGGGAGGGATATCTATGGTGGTTACCATAATCCTCTCCCATATGGTCGTCCTCATGGTGGTCCTCATGGTGGTGGGGCAAGTGGAAGTGGATTTGATGGTGCGTCGGGATCGGGAGGAGATCAAGCACCTAATGACAACCCGGGCTATTCTTTTTGGCTCTTTTCTTGATGATAACGATACAATGGAAGGATCCCCCATGTTTATACTAGCTTGGGGGGAGGCTAGCTAGTTTAGTAAGTGAGCTTTCCCACTTTGCATTTTAGTTATATTTTCCCGCTTCCCATTAAACATGCTTTCTTGCTCTTCTTTATGTGCTTTGAGCCGTTTTTTGCGGTTAGATTGGTTGGTTTACATGTAAGCACATTGGGGACAATTTTGCGTTTAGCTTGGGGGGGGAGGGGGATTGCATTTGCATATAGTTAGTTTGCATTTAGGAAAATTCTGAAATTTTTGAGAAATTGTTGAAATTTGTGTGAAATTTTTGCTCAATTCTTTGCTTGTCCTACTAATGCCCTCATGTTTATCCCTTTTCATGCTTGATAGCTTTGACTCCATTTCATTTGACGGGATTATGCATACATGGGGATGTCTTGACATAGTAGGTGGATGACGAATTTTGGACCAAGTAGGCTTGATCTTGACTTTTGGCAAGCCACAATTTGGTAAGGTAGAACCTCCTTAAGGGCCATTTCATCTTTATTTAGTCTCACTTAGGTGAGTGGTAGGTCTCTTTATGGTGTGTGTTACATCAAAACGCACAAGTATGGTCCTCTTTCCATCTCATGTAAGCATTACTTTCGTATTTGCATTGCGTTTTTGAAGCCTTTCACCTTGATAATTTAGCCCTTTTTCTAGCCCCTTCATGGTTCTAATTTCCTTAGCTACATATAACTTGCCTACCTTTGTCAAGCTAGTAGCCATGTTTTGTGTTGGGAAGCTCTAAATTGGGACGGTTTTAAAAGTATACATCATTGTGAATGGTTGCCGGATTGTTGGTTTTTCGGAATAATGTGAAAGTCGAAATTGAAACAAGAAAGAAAATGAAAAAAAAATGAAAGAAAGAAAAAGAAAGTGGAAAAGGAAAGAAAAAAATGAGAAAAATGGAAAAAAAATGCGTTGTTGCTCAAATGAAAGAAAGGTAGAAGAGGTTAAGAATTTCTCGTGTGATTATTTCTATGTTTTGGAGAAATTACTTATGATTTGTAATGCACAGAAGTTTTTCTTCTAATTGAGTATTCGGGTTGATATGAGCATTCTTGATGGTTTTGTTGCTTAGCTTGACATTAGCTCCACAAATCCATAATCAATTGTCCCCTTTATGTCTCGTGTCACAAAAAAGCCTTCTTCTAACCCTTGGCTTCATTATTACTTGCATTTGATTGTTTGGCTTATAATTTGATTGTTTACCATATTAGATTGCGGCACATTGTCATGTGTCGAGGATAATTGAGTGATTATTCACAAAAATTGTCCTTAAACACAATTTGAGTTATGAGTGAACCGCGAGAGTCCAAAAGTCAAAAGATCATGCAAGAGCCGAAAAGTTTACTTGAACTTGTCCATGCTAAGCCGTCGTATAAATCTCATTGATGTGACCATAATAGTTGCACTTTTAACCCCTTAACGTACCCCATTTTGCATGCTTTTATGTATTCATTAGGGCTCTTTCTACCTCTTTAGCTTCCTATTTGCTTTTTATCGGTTTTGTGCTTACTTGTAGGCGGAGAAGCCAAACTACGCACATTCAAGAGCATTTCGGAGCTAAATGGACTACATTCAAGGACCAAGCATGTAGGGGAGTCATAACCAAAGGCATAAGTGAAGAAACGGAGCTAAGTAGAGAAGCCCCCACAGGCTAGGAGGACGCTCGTGCTATTTTCGAGGCAGGACAAGCAAAAGAAGGGAATTCGTATCATTCTCTTTAGTCCAAGTGAACCTTGTAAGATCGTAATGCCTCAAGGATCGCTAGACTACTATTCAACCCTTGTCGTAAGATCGAATGCCTTGATTGAGGGTTACACCTTGTTTAAGTCTAGTAGGGGAGTTAGGGTGTACGTGTGTCACTAGTCCTTTCCAACCTAAGGGTTGTAAGATCGAAAGCCTCGACCCTATTTCGTTATGACCTCAATCAATCTACCCAATTCATAATTGCATATGTTCTACCTATGATCCCATAACACCCTAGTATTCCTCCTTATTTGATTACATTCATACTTTACTTGCTTATTTGCTTTACTTTAGCTTATAGACTTTACCTCAAACCCAATTGTTACTTTTGAGACTTTACATTGCATAATTAAGACGAATAGATTGCTAATACTAGTTACCCGTCCCGTGGATCGACCTCGACTTACTCACTATCTAGTTAGTTTGTTTGAGCATATAAATGTGTTTGTATAAGTGAACAACGACTTGCTTATCACTCATCCATGTTTTGTTTTTCCTTATGCCCTTATTGTTTTGGGACGAGAGTCATCACTTGTTAGCTTTATGGGATTTACATGGTAGGGATGATTTCTTGCTTGAGGACAAACAATGACTTAGCTTGGGGGAGTTTGATAAGTGTTTTATTTACATAATTTATCCCCATAGATTAACTCTAATTTACATGTCTTTTAGCACTTATCTAAGTGTTTTTGAGCTAACATTTGTGTTTCTAGTTGTGTTTGGATGTTCTAACATGTTTTGTAGGATCATGAGCTTTTTGAGCTAAATTCTACAACAATGAGCCACTAGAGATGCAAGGGTTAAATAGAGCTTAAACATTGGACTAATATGAAGTATTTGCATGGGTTTGCATGACTAATTGATTGACCAAATTACAACAAATGCAAATTGGAAGTCAACTAAAGTCAAGCCCACACATTTGAAGTCCAAAATCAAGAGAAGAGCATAGGATGCCAAAAGATTAAGATGCTAGGTCAAATTGCAATTAACCGGGTGCTTAATCATCCTAATAATAGCAAACATTGGATACCATTAGCATTTAACCAAGGAATTAAGAGGATTGACCAAAGACCTTGCGTTCCCGATCGGGGTTGATGTTCCTGATCGGGATGACCCGTTTCTAGGTCCTCTTGTATTCCTTACGTTTCACCTCCTATTTTACTATAAATAGGAGGTAGCATTCGACGTTTAGGCCACCTCCTCTTAGCATAATTTACACATTTTCACTTAGCAAATTTCTAATATACTCTTGTAATTTCAGAATTTAGTTATTTACGTTAAACTTTCGATTGTTACAAACAATTCAATTTCAAGTTATAATTCAAGCTTTCTTTGTTATTACCTTGGGTTGTTAGTTGTTCTTAATTCAAGTTTTGTTTCTACATTTCGGTAATTCCATTCCTAGTTTAATTTCGTTGTTTACCTTGTCATTTTACATCTTAATTAGTATTTTAGCTTCTCATTTCATTAATCATTACCCACATTGTTTGTTTCATCATTTATATGTTAGTTTCATCATTAGCTACTTCTTACATTATTTCTATTATTAGTCTCTTAGCCATTTATAACTCTACTATTATCATGTTTATTTCATTATATGTTTTTAGTTTTATTTCTAATATGAGTGAGTAGATTCATATGTCTAAGGGGTAGGGAAGCCATGCACTAAAATGTAATATAAATTGTCAAAATTGAGATGAAATAATTCTAACATTTTGCTTCTATCACATGCTTGTTTCGACACGATTAATCTTTGTTTAGTGGTCATATTCATTGATTAAGTTTGTTAATTCATTCTATAAGTCGAGAGACACGGAATTCGAGTTAGACTTTGCATGTGTTAGTAGAATGACCTAGTAAGACGAGAGCCTCTAGGACTCATTCTATGGTTGATGCTAATATCGAGATGTTAATGTCGTAAGACGGGTATCTTTAAGCCTAAGCAATTGTTGTTATCATTATCTATTCTTAGTTTTGGCATGATTAATTATATATGTTTGCATGTGTAACCTGATTCCCTCATACTCTTTTAATTATATTGATTTACATTTTATCTCTAGACATTAGAAACCAAACCAACACAAAATCGTTCAAACCGGCCTAGATAGGAATTAATCCATAGCAATTCATGTGTAGTATCCTTTTTTTTCCTTGTGGATTTCAACCCCTTTATATACTACATTAATTTGTTGTACATAGGGTATCTTTGAGTAGGTGTGCGATAGCCTATCAGTTACGAATTTCCTTATTAACCGGTAGTAGAATGACACAACTAAAGCTAGTAAAATAAAGCGAGGGACAATTTTTATTTGGAAAAACAGAAAACAAGGCAAAAGAAATTAAACATCCTCAAGAGTTGGAAACCACCGCATCCAACCTGACCAACAACAATACCAAAAACCCGATTCCTCCCCTACCAAGCACATCTAAAAAAGGAAGACCCGTCCACCAAGACCTCACACCCAACCTAACAAAGTGACGGACTCAACAAACACAATCTCCGACAGCCTCGACAAACCAGCAAACACCAAGAAAACCAACAAGGGACACCCATTTCATTAAGCGAATCCTCCCAGGACCACCACCTTACATGCAAAAACCAACCTACAATGACAAAAGCGACACACAGGACAAAGGTCCAATAGGTGGGGGAACTAAACATTTAAAAAAGGCATATTAGAACATTTTGGTCATTTTGAGATGTTTTTATTAAGTTTAGTAGTAACACTGATATTTTTGAAAAGCGATGAGTAACACGTAAAATTCGGAAAAGTACAAAGGGTACCGCATAGAAAAACCCTAGATGATATGATACCGATTTTGAAAAGGGCGGCCCAATAAGGCAATACCGAACTGAAATTGGGTGGTTCGAAACGACCAAACCCTAAGATTTGGGGAAAAATCAAAAAAATTAATCAAGAGGTGTGTGTGGCTGAATTAATCAAATAAAGATAAAGAAGGGGAAAATGGGTGAAAATATTCTTCCGTGTAAGGTATTGCTTCGGATGTTGGATAAAAGGTTTGGTGTGGAATTTAATTTCTGCTTGCTTGTTCTGGGTAAGAATCAAGTAGAAGAAATGTGGTACATTCCTGAAATGCCTTTGATGAAAGGCGCTGGGATTGGGAAGATGGCGGCGATGCTTGAGCCGGAGTCGGAGTCGGATTGTTGTATCTACCTCTTGGGTAACCGCACTTCATCTAAATACTCTTTCTTATCGAGACGTTGGGTTCCTTTTGATTCACCTGCTCAAACAAATGGCTGCTGTATTCCTGCTACTATGTTGGGTAAATTGTATTGTTTCGGAGTTCCAGGGCGTCCGCCCATGGTTTATGAAGATGGTTGGAAGGATTTGGAGTCACCTGTTGACCTTATTGATCGTAAAATCTCTTTTCCTGTTATTCCCGATCCTATAAATAATCGTTTTCTTGTTCATTTCTCTGATTCTGCTGAAATTTATGCCTTCCACCCCAAGTCTGATGCTGCTGCTGATACCCTGTGGATTCGTGTCGTCGATTATTTCAATATACGATGGAGTCGTACAATGGCGGTTTCAGACAACATCCTCTTTGTTCATGTATTCATGCTCCCGTCCGTTGTTATTGCATATGACATGTCCACCAATAAATGGTTGGAAATTGTTGGCGATTTCGCCAGGTTCAATGGAACTCTTCCACTCTATGATGACATGTTTACTTTGCCGGACAACCATCATGCCTTATGTTTGATCTCTGTGAAGCGCAGTTGCCCCGCGGTTGTTGAAATCCTTCGCCTCAGATTCAGTCGCACCATTGTCAGTAATCATTTAACACTCACTCATCTTGATTACTATACAGATGCTATCCCTGTTCCAGCCACCGTTTATGATTTCCTTCTGATTTAGGTACGTACATAGGCTGCTTCTATTTCTTTTTGCAATTATCCCATTATGTCTTTGTAAGGGCATGCATTCTTCTGTTTTCCTCTGCTAAAATGCGTTTTTATTTTCAAGGAGCTTTCATTATATGCTTTCGGAAGGGCTTATTTCTCTGGCGATGCCTGAAAGCCTAAGTTATTAAGATGATAATTTTTTAAGCTTATTAAGATGATGATGTTTTAAGTTAGTAAGATGCTGTGTGTATTTCTCATTTTTACGTGACAGGGGTTGTGTACTGAACATTCAAAAAAAAAATGCATGTTTGGATATTTATATTTTGGCCCATTATTTTAAGACCATTGTTTCTGCTTATATGCTAGGAAACTTAGGTTATTTATTATATTTTGTCTGTCAATATTTTTTCTGAGAGACTTCACATACATCATACATTGCCTTTCAAGGATGAGAGTCGTGAATGTTTCATATCTAAATTCCATTCTCTACCCGTCAAAGGCTGAGATTCGTTTCCAATCGATAGTAGCATGAGTGTCTCTATAATTGCGGTTTCATGCTAAAGATCACCGCATAACTGAATATAGGAGTTTGCTACTGATGTTTATTTCTGTTAGTAGAAACCAAATTTTCTTACTGTTTAAGTTTGCGTTCCATGTGATGTCATTTATGGATTGGTGGACATAGAGTATTTTGGGTAACTAGAGGTAGATAGGACATGCAAAGTTTTGAAATTCACAATGCTGTTGGAGGAACCTGTCTCTTTGAGTAGGAATGTCCCAATGTGCCCCCATGGTCAGTGGCAAAAACCTTTTTAAGGGTTCATTGTCTCGAAATATGTCAGTAGGAAGGTGAAAACTGTAATGCTGTTGATGTTTGAGAATGTTGGTACTGATAAACATGAATTACTTTTCTTGCTTCTTTTACGATCTCTGAATAGCTGTAAACTTTTGTTGCCACATTTGTTCAATTTATGATTTAACACGATGTAGATCGTATAACATTAAATTGATTGTTGTTTGTGCGCCTTGTGGTGTTTTGGAGTTTTAGAGAGTGCTTGGTAGTTTATTCTCTTAGATGAAATCATTTTTTAGCACATTTTGAGTTTCTTGGGTGACTGATGAAATCATTTATGTCCATGTTTGTGTTACATGTTCTATGTTCTCTTTGTTGGGGAATATGTTAGAAGTTTCAATCTTGTTCTTTTGATTGTTTATCGTGTTTTGTTGATAAATCAAAATTTTTTTAATGAGTTTATTTTGCATACAAACTTGTGAAAAAAACGCCTTGATCATCTAGCTTTGGTCCTCCCATACAAAGGGAGTTTCTCATTTTTGACATTGGGATTCTGAGCACACACGGGCTCAGACGAGGTGGATGTCAAGTTGTTTGCTTTGGCAATTCAACTCACAGATAACTGAGAAGACCTTCAGTCAGATGACAGTTATTTCGACATCAAACCTTTTGGAAGAAACTATCTGGCAAGTTTAGGATGATGCTTCTTCGATGTAATATATATCAGCGACAACAGACTGTTTAAAGTTTAAACTCATTAGTCCTGGCTGCTTTATATCATATGTAGTAGTGACGCCTTCCAACTTCTAAAACAATTGGTTAACGTAAACAACTTCCTTTCCTTGTAATTAATGTT
>JAGPOY010004939.1:0-11447 GCA_018983105.1 Silene uniflora | reverse complement strand
AGACGGTTCTTTTCATCCTGAAGTAGCTGTCATTTAACATTATTCTTGATGCAATTTTCAATACAGGTTACTCGGAAACAACATCTCTGTTTAGTTAACACAAAGGTAAAGATGCTTAATATGGCCCACTCACCCCAGCATTTGCAGAAGCCCTTAAAGCATTAGGATAATGTTAAACTCAGTAACTGCTACGAGAATAAGACATAGGTGAAGGTGCAATGGAGGCAATAATGTGCCTCATAATCATATACCATGTTAACCAATCAATAATAAAGACTTACAGGGTAGTAAGGGACGACAAGGAAGAGAACCACATTGGAGCTTCTGACTCATCGAACATGTTGCTGCTCAAGTCCCTGATGATTAGATCCACAAACAGAAGTTTAAAAATGGCGAAGAAACTACTTATAAATGCAGATGTATGAAATCTTTGTAAATTGCTATGATCTTCCCAGATCTCACTTACACGTAGCTGAGTGAATCCATCCCTGCTAAATTTGGAAATGGACCTGTAAATCTGTTGTGCCCCAAATTCCTGAATTATCCATGAAGGAAAATGGTGTTAGAGTTTGATAGTCATGTGTAGAAATGTACTGTATGTTTAGATAGAGATTTAGGAGGCAATGATAGGGGAAGTGATGCACGAAAAGGAAACGGAGCAAGAAGGTTGTCCCTCCAAATATGTCCAATGTTTGAGGGTTTTAATTTGTCTTTGTAGGAGCGAAAATGGATCCCCTACTTACCTACCCTCTAATTTCCCCAACACATTTCACTATCCAAAGATGGGAAATCCTTTCCCTCCCTTACCCTCTAAATCTCTGCATCTAAACTCATAGTATATGGAAAAAGACATCTTTGTTCAACATAAGAATCTACCTACAGTTCAACAATACTGGTAAGATTATTGAGATTGGATGGCACTTCCCCCGACAAAGAGTTGCGATCAAGCCGTCTGTAGAGACCAAAAAAAGCGAAATCTTAATTAAGGTGCCATTCCTACCAACTTGTTCATCAAATTATGAACAAGAACCTGAAGATGAATTCAGCTCGAGAGAAGAGCATATACTCACAGAACTTCGAGAGACTGAACAAGTCCCAGAGTGGATGGAACGGTTCCAGTCAATTGATTGCTATCAAATAATCTGTAGAAGTGCATAGAATGGATATTAGTCACTGAGATCATTGCTTAAAACCTGCACGTTATATTTACCGGCGCACACACACACACACACACACATATACGGAGAACTTACACGTGGATAAGTATCATATCAGAACTGAAAAGCTGAGGTGGGATTTTCCCTGAAAGCTTGTTCTTATTGAAGTGGCTGCAAAACAAGATATGACAATTTATAGACTTCTAGACTTAACAGCATGAATGAGAAACAACTTTTTCTCGTCTAAATCTGTTCCGAAATATAGAGGAATTGTGCAAACACTCACAAATGTTTTGCCTTCAACAAGCGATCCAACCCCGGACTGCTAGGAGTTGAGACAGGTATAGATCCTGATAACTGGTTGTCTGCGAGGTCCAGCCAGTATAGTCTGGAAAGATTACCCAAAGAATTTGGTATTTCACCAGTGAAGTTGTTGGAATTCAAGGCCCTGTGAACAGAAAAAAGGATTATACAAAGTTACCAGCCTCAGGTGGTTACAGTATACTACCATCACTTCATCTCGAGGCAGTAGTTTTGTCTCTCCAATATATAATTGTTCAGTTTCTGATCTTACTAGAAATTTGAGATTCCTGCAGTCTGAGTGCAGTCTACATGTTGGCTTTTGCAGTAATTATATACTTATCACACAAAATGCTCCTTTTTTATACATGTGTCTACTTGAGTCATGCAATTAAATCTCAGTTTGAGATCACTGAAGGCGGATCTAGATCGTTGAGTTTTAAATACAGCCAATTCGGCCTAAAATACGGATGGGAAAACCACCAAATTGTTGATTATCTGTAGTGACAGATATTGAAATTATGACAATAATAAGGACATTGTATCTAAGAATTGTAAAACAAGATGACAGCAATTAAAATTTTTCATACAAGAATGATAGTTCCGAAAGGTTGCCTAATTCTGCTGGAATTGCCCCACTGAAACCACAGCCTGCCAAGATCCTGCAAACAGCATGAAAGTATTAGAATGCTTTAACATTGTTGTCAGGTCTGCTATTTTATCGTTTCCTTAGCTTTAAGAGAAGATATAGTATACTAAATCTTACAAAATTACTAGTTTTGGCAGATCTCCCAAACTTGGAGATAGAGAACCAGTAAGACCACGATTGAAAGAAAGATCCCTGCAGCAGACAGTTGACAGTTGACAATTGACATTAACAAAGTAGAAGTATAATATAATCTTATACAGATCAAACACAAGAAACATTAAGCACCTTGTCATGCTCATTTCAAAATGAAATCCAGGGATAACAAACATGCGTATCACGATATCCACAAATGACACCATAACTCATTACAGTTTCTTGAGCTACAAAGATTTAGCATGCTGACTCAAGTCTGTCTACAAAAGGTCGTTTGAGTTATGTTCTTCTCTGTAAGCATTTGACTTTTGCGCGTTATATCACTAATCTGAGTAAGTATTTGGCTAATGAAAGCATTTGAAGCAAACCGCACAACTGAACAAGCGATCGATGAAGTATGCCAGTTAAGAGAGTATTTGTGACACTTCTTGTCGTCTAATATGTCATATACATGAGACACAAAAGATAAGTGTCAGTAGTTTCTTACATAAGACCTGTAGGATATCCAGGTTTCAATCATAATTTTGAATTGCAAAGCCTTGTGAAGTATGTGAAACACTATAAATAAAGCCTCAATCAGCTCCAGTTACAATTTCAAAATAGCTTTTTCTTTTTCGAAAAGTTCAGCTCAATCATATGGTATATCGTGAGTAATCAGCAAATCATATCATGTTTTCTTAGGTTGTACTCTGATTCTCCTACCAACTGAAATATGGAACAGAATCTGCAAGCCACACCTGTTTAATACAAATCTTAAAGATACTCACAGTGATCTCAATTCTGTTAGGCCACCGATATCACCGCTCAGTTTCCCTTCAAGTCCCATTGTAGATAGCCCCCTGATAGCATGAATTAGCTGAATTAAAACCTAAATGTAAGTACTGTCTGCATACAAAATATGGCTTCTGTGAAACAAAATTTGCTCACAATGCAGTCACTCTTGAATTGTTGCACGTTACACCTTCCCATGAAGCTCCACAGGGATCATCTGACTTCCTCCAGCTAGGCGGTGTGTTCCGCCACTGAGCTTTTAGTGATTGAAGCACTGCAGCTGCGCCATCAATGCAAATTAGGTGAAAAAGTGACTGATACATTGGATGCTAAATCTGTCATATACAAAAATTCATGTCCATATCCGCTATAGGAGATGTAGAAGACAACTTAAAAAATGTCACTTACGCTGCTGTTAGTCGTTTGAAACTGAACAGCTCCGCACTTTTTAGACACTACATCTATCTCAAATGTATCATCCCAATTTGACTATAATGGTCACCCAAAATTATTTAGACATTCAAGGTAAAATTTATCAGGTTTTGATCAACCAAAACAACTATTTTTATTTCTGTATTTTTAAAAAGTCCAAAAGTTGTATATATGAGAAAATACTGGTCAAAGTCGAGATCAATTGACTAATAGACCCAAATGGAGATAAAGTAAATGACAGGGATATGTGTTGGTGTTTTACCAAACTTTGGCAAAATTGTTAATTCGTTTAGCAAACTCCATCCCATCAGAAACAGTAATGTAGTTATTATGCTAATGAAAGAAGGCAAGAAGGCTTTGATAGCATACCATCTCGTGGATCAGTGAGCGACGAGATAAGCTCCAATCCTGCAAAGCACACCAGGCACAACAACAACTCTCGAACTGTTGCTGCCATTACTTGTCGAACTCCGTCAAAAGAAGAAACAGAAACAGAAACAGAAAAAGAAAATGGAAAAGAAAGTGAAGCAACAGTGTATGGCTATGAATTAGGCAGCCAAGATGAACTGGTGCATTAAAAGCACAACAACCCATGTCTACTTAAATTAGTCAGCTGTTGTGGAGTATGATGGTACCGTACCAATCAAACAAGAGTAATCATGGGTGGCCTACATCTTCATTTTTCCTCTAATTTTACTTCTCTTGAAAGCTACTTAAAAATTTCATATATAATGATCATTATGGCTTTTACTTACCTTAAAAGTTACACAAACCATCTTTTTCTATGGTAATAGTTATGATTATGGTTATATGGTGCTAAGATTACCTAATAAAACACGAGGCATATTCGACTATCATTAGTACGATCCCATCAAAGCATTCTAGCAATATCAGAAATCCAATGCAAATTCTTAACTGTTTCATGATAAAATGTTTGTTCATTCACATAAATTTGGTCAAAATCGCCCCTGACCGATACATAGCATTTCCCATACTTCCGGTTTTTTCACATGCGCAGTAGCTATCTGATATACTGTTACTCTGATGCACTGATACTTCATTTTCACAGAGACATATCAACATATAACCATAAAAGATTAACAGTCTGTAAAGATAAGAACATACATACCCTGCCTGATTGGAGAATAGGTGTTAGAAAATCATTTTCCAATCAATTGTTGAAACCACTAAGTACTTAGCTTACAACGATGTTCACATTACATAAGAGTCTAACATAAACCGCATGCCTACTAGTCTACTACTGCATTAACACTCTCCAATCATGTGCTGTAAGGCCGAATCTCATCGTCAGAATCATCACTCTCCCACCCCTCAGTGATTGCTTGCAAAGGTGTGGGAAGAGGCACATCAACACTCTCCGACTCAGGCATCGCCGGCAAGGGTCTAAGAAAGGACGTGGCTTGACGACGGCTAATGGTTTCTAACTCGAGCTGGACTTCCGTCATCGTGGGCCTTTGTGTCCTGTCATTGTCTAAGCATTGATAGGCTAGATTTGTCATCGCCTCTTTTGACGCCCCATGTAGAACCTCAGCTGTCAACATCTCTTGAAAATCAGATTTGTTCAATGATTCCTTGAAGGATAATGCCAAGTTCTCTGATTCTCCAGTTTCGGTCTTATACACCGCCGTCTTCCCCGTCAGAAGCTCAAGAATGACTACTCCAAAGCTGAAGACGTCACTCTTGTCATTGTACTGGCCGGTTCGATGATACGCAGTGTCTAGATAGCCAACTGTACCCTTCACCTCTGTAGTCGCGTGTGATTTGTCGACATTGATTGACCTTGAAATGCCAAAATCCGATAACTTGGCTCGATATTTCTCATCCAATAGGATGTTATCGGTCTTGATATCTTTATGAAATATTGGCGATGAAGACGTGGAGTGGAGATGGTGAATTGCACTTGCTACGTCCAACGCGATTTGTAATCGCATTGGCCAAGTGATAGGTAGTCGTTTTGGGGGTTGTGGAGGAATTTGGACAATGATCCATTGGCTATAAACTCGTACACAAGCATGGGAAACTCCGTCTCAAGGCAACATCCCAAAAGACGGACAATATGCCTATGATTGAGAGTGGAAAAGAGGGCAATCTCATTGATAAATTCTTGTAGTTGGCTTTCGTCCCCTAATTTGTGTTTCTTTATCGCAGCCACACCCCCATCACTCATCATTCCCTTAAACACAGTCCCTTGACCCCCCCTACCAACAATTCTATTTTCATTGAAATTGTCGGTGGCTTTAGCTAATTGGTCAGCCGTGTAAAGGATGTTCTTCTCTGTTATTCCATGCTCAGGGTCTGATTTAAGCTTCTTCAATAACAGACCTCCATTTCTTCTGAAGTTTATGGCTTTTTGCTTATTTACTTTCCATTTGATAGCCCTTGCATACACTCAGTAACCCGCAATGGAAAGCACTAGGGAGCCCAAGACAGTACTGACTCCTGTGAACTTAAGAAATCAATTTAACAAAACAAAGCCAATAAACTCTAATCATAATCTCAATTTAACAGAACACAACCAAACCCTATCAATCAAAAATTAAATGATATCATATCCAAGTGGAGTATTAAGGTAAGTTTGTCATAGACAGTAAATTTGTGACTTCTGAATTCAAAACAACTATTTTTTGATCAAGTTGGTAATTATATTGCATATTAGGATAGAATAATAGATGGAAAGAGGAATTCATTACTCTGTTGTTTCTAGCAAGTAAATCTGCACATATTTATTCAAATTTAGCTCATACAAATAGAGTTTATTGACATTTTGATAGATAACTCAACTTGTTTCTAGCAAGTAAAGCAGCAAAGTTCAGTTCTTGGTTTGGAGATGGCCTTAACTCAGTCGTAAGTAAATCTTCTTTGCACTTCATTATTATATATAGCTAGCTTCAATTGCCGACTATAACCAGTATAAGATAATGCAGCTTTTAAGTAAGACGGTTAAAGGACACTGCCACGCAACTTACTGAAATGCTCTACTTTTAATAGAATATATGTTCCATGTAATTGCAGCCCTGTGTGTCCTTTGGAATTTGAAAACAACATATATGGTCATGACTCAGTTCACCATATGTTTTGTCAATCAGACGAGGTGGAGCATTCAAACAGTATATATGAACAACTACTTCGTGGACGATAGTATGTCATTTTAATCTAATAATTGAGTATTTTCTCATCTACTCGAAAAACTAACAGTACAGTTCATCCCGCTTGTATATGCAGCTTGAGGAAGTTTGCTAGGACTTATCATCTGGCTGTAAAAACTATGTTGAGATCCACCCTGCATCTTATCTCTCGCCTTTCACTATTTTCATATATTTTACCATTATGAATCTTTAGTTATCTCGTATTCTATTTTGAATTCTCTATAGGACTCCGGTCTTTGCTTTGATTGGAGCAGTGAGAAGGGAAAATCTGTTTTAGCTTGTTGAATGGTATTTTTTGTATTCTTCTTAACATGACCGTGTTAGACTTTCAGGGGAACGGCAGGGGCTCTAATGACGGCTGGAGTTCTAGCAGCGGGCTTAATAAGCTTGAGGTAAGGTGACTCAAAGCTGGGATAGAAGTTGATTAAGAGATCGGGTGGAGGTAAGGCGCTACCGTAGCACTCATGGTTGGCACAGCTACCTACATGGAGATAGTTTGCCCAGCCCAGGTTCCCTGGCTTTCGAGATTCACAAGCACTACCTCTCATATTTCGTTTAGTTTAGGTTCAGAGGATAGCTAGCTATGTCACTGTTCGTCTGTACCCCCTCGACCTTGGTTATATTTACCCTTTACCTTCCATAGTCAACTTTTACCACCATTTTCCGCGAGTATGATAGGTAAGAAAATTTTAGAAAATAAGAGTATGAAGATAGTTGTCACATTATAAAATGTGCAAATTTGACTTGCAGCCTTTGTTTGACGGAAAATAAGTTTGTAAATTCGCAATACAATGACATACTATCGTCCACGAAGTAGTTAAGTTAATTTCAATTGATTTGTGCACAATAGACGAGAATATCCTTATATCATCCCACTTGTTTAATTGAGGAGTGCACATATAAGGTATTATCGTCTATTTACACAAAAATTTAGTGTTCCGATACCTTTTGGAAGTGTATATATGTACACCATTTCGTAATGTTGCTAAGCTTATGGATTAAGACGATACTGATAAAAACACATCTAGTATTAAAAAAACGCAATAATTCTTTTTTAAGACGGGTATATATCCGTCTTAAGGTTAATACGAGTCAAGTAGTGCCCACTTGTATGAATAAGACAAAACTGAATTGCCTAGGGAGTAACAAGATGGTTGTCTTGTCTAAACAAATGGGTTATTACTTGACTGACTAAAACGGATACTTCCATCTTGAATTAGAATTTGTGAAAAAAATGAGAGTTTAGAAGAAAAGTTACCTATCAAATACAGTATGTGAATCATCTTATATTATTATGTTATTATTGGCTTCATTAACATCTTATTTAGGGCCATCTCACATAACTCGAGCATTCATCATCATGTACCATTTATATATGATCTTGACTTCACATTAAATTCATTTTTGTGCATCCAGAAAAAATACAAGATATGTGTATAACTCAAGCATATTTGCCGAACGTACACAAAACATGGCATGAACACCTATACCCATAATTGAAGTCATACTTTTGCACGTAAAGAGAGCATATTAAACTCTGAAATTACCTATAATGATAGCAATTCTTAAGTTCGTTGCAATGCATCCTGAGCCATCTCTTCTTCCGTCGCCTCGATACCCACTTCGGCAACTACAATGATATCCTCCAGGGAAGTTGGTACAGCGATGGTCGCAGGGATTATTGGCCGCACATTCATTCACATCTGAAAAAGAAGTTGATCAAAACCTATAAACTTACTTCCGACGCAAATTATCAATAATTGTAAATAGAGTTAGCAAATACGGAGGTTAAACGAGGCTTAACACTTCATACCTCCCAATAGTTAATTAAAATTTATCTAAAACACTAAAACAAAATTGCAAGTTAGAACACAAACCTGAACAACCGAGATATGGATTTCCCCCGTAACCCGGGAGACAAGCACACCGATATCCTCTTATCCTCAACGGTTTTAGAAGATAAATATATTCTGAATTGTCTTTACACGCATAGGATATCGAGTCCCGACGAGCAGATGTACATGAATTGGCGGTAATGAACCAATCAAATACAATCGGTCGGGTATATAGTCGGTCTAGGTATCCACCACGTTGTAGCTCAACGGTTCCCCCAAACTTGAATGCTGATTTTTGTACAATGAACGCATAACTACAATTACCTGAGGATATTGGTTGTTTGAATTCTGTTTCATCATCTAAGGTAATTTCAAAGTCTGTTAAAACTCTCGGCAAAGGTACTTGACAACACCCGATCCCTCCGCAAGTACGATCATACAAGTCTCTTTTTAGCGTGCATGTAGTTAAGCATCCACGAATTTGACGGGGCCCGCGTAAATCAATCGCTTTGATCACTCCGTATTGATTACAGCCGACGACCGTAAATATATTCTTGGTTGCCGATAAAGAAAAGGGGCCTCCAGTCACTAAAGATGCAAACATAGCTTTACGATTTCCACATTTGGTAGCCATTTGTGAGGGACTCGCTAGTATCACTTGGGTTGCGCTTATGTTTAGAAATATATCTTTTTCATCATAAGGAATGGAAGTTGCGTTAGCATAGCATGATACGATAAAATCAGAGTTGTATGCGCAATTTTCGTTCAGACCAAACGGATATGGAACGGTCAAATTTCCACACTTGTTTGGACATCCCGACTTGGATATACCGGCAATAGTTAAGGAGGAGGTGAGAAAAATAGTAAAACAAAAGTAAATTAGAAATGGTGTGTTGGATTTGCAGGGAAGAAATAGAGTGAATGTTCAAATTCAGGGTGAATGCTCAAATTGTTCATCAAATTCATTCTTAAAACTAGTTCTATTTCCCGTGAAATTCACGGGCTTAGATATGTTGTGATTGTGGTATTGTTATGCAAGCTCAGTCTTGCGAACGTACGGTTCCTGAGGACAAAATGGTTTTGTAAGGAAAAAGTTTATAGATATTGATCAATACGTATATTGACATAATATCGTGAAAATATAATTATGTTTTGTACATAACCACAACTTACTAAACTTTTGCCACAAATTATATTAGTATTTTATGAATATTGTTACGATTATTGTTCTTATTGTTGTTGTGTTCCATCCCGGTCATTTACTTAACTTTTATTGTTTTTCAATTAAAAACAGTTGAGCTACGTAATTAATTCAACCAAAAAGTCATTTCTAAAAATAGAAATTTCTATATTTTTATTTGTGAACTACTCCCTCTGTCCCGGTCAGTTGTTGTCCTTTTCTATTTTGGGGTGTCTCAGTCAATTGTTGTCATTTCTATTTTGTAAATACATTTGAGAAGTAATTTGATACTACACACTCAATTTGGTCCATTTGTCATTTAATAATTGACACTCTACTATTTCCTTGGTTTTTGTCTCAAAAACCAAAGGACAACAAATGGTTGGAACGGAGGGATTATAATTCAAGGTAGATTGAACGGTTAACACTAGTCTTAAACCCGTGCAATTTGCACGGGTATGTTATTTCAAAACTAATTATCCAAATAATTTTAAGATAAAGCGGTAAATTTTTTCCATTTCTTGTTAAAATAATTTAAATGACAAATCTAATAGTTCAGCTATAAAGTCACATTTAAATTTTTAAGTTTTAATTGTAAATTTTAGTTACAATTAACGTAAATAATGAATGAGGGTCAATTGGCCAGGTGATTATTGCAGTGTGATATATCCTTTTGTTAGCTAAATTTGAGCTACTATTTTATCTCATTACTCGTATGACTTAAAAAAACCGACTTACATATTAAACAAAATTAGTCAGATGAAAATGAAAGAAAATAAGTAAAAGTGAATTTGTCTGAATAGTTGCAGGTAGACCTGTCAATCGGGTCAAACGGGCGGGTTACGGGTTCGGTCATTTCGGGTTCGGGTAAAATACGGGCCGATTTATTTCGGGTTTGGAAAATCCGGGTTTATACGGGTCGGGTTTATACGGGTTTTGGGTCGGGTTTAGGTTCAAAAACGGGTAAGATTAACGCCTTTTTTAAAAAAAATCATTTTCCTTAGTTCTACTTATAAATACATAATTATTCTAAAAAAATTATTATTATCTAGTTTAATACTCCCTCCACACACTTATGTTCACCCCATTTCATTAAAATACTCCTCACATATATTAGAGAAATGGGGTGAACATTAATGTGTGGAGGGAGTATATGATATTAGTAAGATTAAACATTTTTCTACTTAATCTATTAATATCACACCGTTATACATACGAACGGGTCGATACGAGTTTCGGGTCGGTTCGGGTAAAAAAAACGGGTCGGTCAACATCTTTTTTAAAACCTTGCATCATCATCATTACCCTCACTAACTCGCTAAGTACGACACTGAGACTCAAATAAGATGACAATGATGACGTGGCATGAGATCCGGGGTGATGAAGTGGTAGTGCTAACGTGGAGTGCGGTTCCACGTAATACAGTGAAAGTGACGGTGTGGACTGTGGCACACACTTCGAAGTGATAATGACGTAGCATGTGATCGAGGTGATGGCATGACAATGTCGACGTGGAATGTGGTTCGATGTAACACGGTGAAAGTAATGGCATAGCACACACTTCAAGGTGATGACATGACATGTTGCCTTAAATGATGAGATGGTAGTGCTAACATAGAATACGGATCGACGTAATATGGTGAAAGTGACGGCGTCACACACACTTTGATAGTTTGATGTGATGACGTGACATATGGTTCGAGGTGATGACGTGGCATTCCGTATATATACATATCTTTTCTTAAAATTTTATAAGTCAATACCTATTTGACATTATCAATTTTAAGGAAAATATATTGTCTT
>JAGPOY010004938.1:0-11447 GCA_018983105.1 Silene uniflora | reverse complement strand
CTTAAGACTACAACAGTCGGTATATATAACTATCATTAAATGAACTAAATGAACCATGTAGCATAAATTGACGGTCTCAAGACCGTCTTTAGAAGCTTAAGACGATCTCAAACAAGATTTTGAATCCAATCAAATGCATTACACATCATTTCTCCACAAAATTAAGTGATTAACCTAAACAATAAAAAAATCGAACAAAAAAATAAACGGAATTAAAGAGAGGAAACCTTCAACGGCGGATATTGGAGGACAAGAATCGTTGGTACAAGATGAATGTTGTTGTTGATGTAATTGAGATTGAAGAAGTGAAAGTCGAGCTTCAATTTCTTGTTTTTGAGATTTCAAGGTTTCGATTTTATGGCGGATTTGATTAGGGTTTATATTTCCGTTAGACGCCATTTTTGTCTCCGATTATTTTGAAAGTGGCTCTATCAGGGTTTTATGTTTAAACGGTTAGGTTAGTCGATCCGATATTCGGGGTTTGTAGATTTCATATTTTGAGTGGCGATAATTTTCTATATCGGGGAGTGGTAGTATTTGCTCCGATCCGTATATTTCTTCTATCAATAATTGGTTTTGGGATGGAATTGTGCACGATATTTCTATGGATTTGTCGTAATTGCTTATATAGGTTTGTTATGGGGAATTAAACGCTACTTTCAGTTCTTTACCGTGATTAATTAGACGAGCAAAGTTTCGCCAAAAAAAAATTAGACGAACAATTAAAAGAATTTTCCCATAAAAATTTGTACGACCTACGAAACAATCCTTAAGTCTAAATAAGTTGACTGAATAAGCCAATGAAAATCTCGGTTCAGACTGATTGGTTGCCCACGAGCTAATGAGAGTCGACTGAATAAGTCGACTCCAGGGTTAACCAGTACACAGTTACACACTGAAAGAGTCTTATGAACATCAGAAAATAAAGCCAGATTCTGATACGAATAAGTCGCGCATATAACAAATGTTCCAGCAGTCAATAGCAAGCCAAACATCAAAATCATCGTCATGATTTTGTCGACTAATGAGAATAGAGTGATCCATTAACAATACAGTTTCAAACATAATAATCCACAATCAACTAGAATCCTTATCATAATCTTTGCGGGGAATCTTGAAAAAAGCATCTATCACATCGCCATCCTCCATTTTCAGCTGCAACACATAATGGTAAAAGAGTAACAAAGCAATTAGTCGCTTGAAATCCGTCTCATAAGTGAAACTGTGAGACGGAGAAAGAGGGAGTAAGGGACGGAAAAAGAGACCTTATCAGGAGTATGAAATGGATGAAGATAACGCCCACAAAATATGAATATTATGGAATGAGAATTCACAGATTTGAGGTCACAGTAGGCATTCATAAGCTTCTTGAAATTAGCAGACCTCTTCATTCGGAAGACGACTTTATCACCATCCTAAAAAACGAACCTCAAACATATTAACCATGTGTTATCCTGTTAAGAATGTTATAGAACTTAGGCGAAGCACACCCACAAATACGATAATACTCCCTCCATCCCATTTATTTCGTTTTTGTATAGATCAAACAAGGGAACGCAAATATATACTCCTAACAGCCAATGCCGAAGGCAATAAGCACAGACAATCATTCGAAACTGCAACTTCTCCCCGAAGGCAACAATTCAAGCAAATTATTAAGCAAACTGCAAACTTCCCAATAGATTGTCAGCAGGAATTAAAAATATTAAGAACAAAAACAATAAAGCGAAAAATATAACCGCTCAAACATGTTCCTGGCACAAGTCCACCCCAAGTATCGGGGCCGGATCTGACTCAGTACGTTGGTAAGATTTGGAGAGAATATTCACGTTGTCTTTTGTCGACAAAAGAAATGTTAATAAGAAAGGAGAGAAAAGAAACAAGGGGAATAGAAACAGACCGGACCACGGAGTTCGAGGTTGATGTGAGTAGCCTGTTCGCCTTGTTTATTGTCTTCCTCTTGTGTTCCTGCCATCTCTTTGAGGTTACGCACGGCACCGGACAATGCACAATGCCTCCTTTGAGACTCTAACCGGTATAACTTACGAAATTAACCCGACCCGAGTGATCTGTCGGTTAAATTGTCTTGATCTGATTGGACTCGTATTCAAACGTTGAATACTGAAACCTGTTCAGGTCCAGATTGACCCAATACGGCATACCACATGATTTTAACCGAACTTTTTTAACTACAAATCGACTTTTACCTAAATGACTCGATATTTGACACAGGTGGGTTGTGGGACTTTCCTAAGATGACCACACCCGACCCAAATGACCCACTTATAACGTTTAGCAACATGTCTTGTCGTGCATTTTTTTTTTCCAAAGCGAGTACATATTGATTTAAGTTCTTTAAAATCTTTCTAATAAGTGAGACGAGTCTAATAAGACAGCTTAGAAAGGGTGCGATAGAGTATAACTTACATCGTACCTCATACATTCTACATACAAGACGAGTTTCTGACAAGAGAACCTGATCAATAAAATACATACAAGGCCCCTTGCCGCGCTGTCACTATACATTATATGGCGACAAATTAGATAATCTAGATCAACAAATTTCATAAATTCTTACAGCTCAGATAAAATTAAATTCCGGCATCTTTCCACAAATAAACCTTTGAAGGCTGGAGGCTGTTTGTCTCCAATTGAATCCTACTCAAGCTATATACCGCCTATATCACAGTCCATAACCTTGTCGTATGCAACTTGGTTGAAAGCCGCTCTGAAAACATCCCCGCCTGATCTCAGAGACAAGCCACCCAACGTTCAGCTTGATTACCCTAATAGGCAGGAGCCTCCCATCGACTATAGGCTGCCATCGACTATTATTAATGAGGCTGGTATGAGACAATCTAACCTTATGTACAGCCCTAGTTGTTATGTGACATAATATACAGCTCTTGGCTAGCAATGCGGTAGCATCCAATGGCTTCACCTGGTTCGACTATAAACTGCTCCTTAAATGTTCCCTCTCGCCTTCGTGACAAATCAATGGAAAGATCCCTGAAATTTGGCAAGCCCTCTACTTGTACGCCGTCACCACATATAATGAACTGATTACCGAGGATAAACGATCCAGATACTCGGATTGCGACCCCATCTTGACCGTGAGCACGGCATTGCAGTTTCTCGACAACATGAACTAGCTTTTCAGGTGGCCATTCACCCCCTAGTTTCTTCCGCACGTTTGATAAGCTAGAGAAGATATCATTTGGACCAACAAATTGTTTTCCAGAGAAGCTGCATAAAGAAATCATGAACGGAAAAAAGAAAAAATAAAAGATTATTTATCAGACGGCAGGATGAGGTAGGCACTAAAGGAAGGGAATGCAGCTTTGTCCAGATGTCAGCTAGGTTCTACATGGGAAAGTCATTGAGTGGCGGAATTGTGATACTCATGACCTAGGTTTGAAACCCGTCAGTATCAAAACTACTCTTATGGCTCCGTAAATACCAAAAAAGAAAAGATAATGCTGCTCTATGAAATTGAAGATGCCGCCACAGGTCAAGACAACAAATACCTACAAACCTGAAATTAGATTCTTCATTGTAAAGTGTCTTCATGTGCTGCCAATGTTCTTCCGGTCCATCGAAAAGTAAGTAGTAATGTATCGCAAACATCTGCATAGACAAAATTAGTTTTAAAAAAACAATATTTAAAATATTATACAAGGAAAGCAAGAGACGTGAACAATTTTAGGCTATCCTGATAACCATTTCAAGCGATCATACCAAACTACAGCCATAAAGCAGTAACTCAGAGTCGCAGATTTAGAGTATACACAGTTTTGACATATGTAAGAACTTACATCTGCAAGATCTTTTAACCTTTGCACTGGATCAAATACACCTTGGACAAAAGCTGCCAAGTCAACTTGAGAGTCCTCATATTTGGTAATAAATGGATGTGAAAGAAGCTGCATGATGGCACAAATGAAGTGTCGGATAACATTGTATCACTAATTCACTGTCTCCTTTCGAAAGTAAGTTGATTTCAAACTGAAGTAATTCAAACTTGAAAGGTGTATAGCTAACCTGCTCTGCTGTAGGCCTTGCATCTGCGTCCTTTTGCAGGCAAACGTCGATAAATGAGCAAAACTCAGGTGAAAACTTTTGCCTGGATGGGGTAGGAGAAGGATCATCCAAAATCTTCAATAAAAATGAGGGATACGGATATGAGACAAGGATTAAATAATCATTCTGAAAATTCTACTACCTCCATGCCAAATTTAATGTCCATGTGTATCTTTGGTAGTCAACCGCTGACCATCAATTTCTCCAATATATGTTAGAAGTATAATTTGTGTTGTTTGGTTTATGTAAAACAACTGAATGTTCGCTCTAACGTCTTAACTAGTAAGTATAGAACTATAGATAGAGTTTCAAAAAACTAACCATGGCCATTGAATTCTCCAACCCAGCACTTATACCAAAATCTGTTATCTTTGGCTCTCCCTTGAGATTTACAAGCAAATTTGCTGGCTTTATATCTCTATGTACCAAGTGCCGAACACCATGCAAGTAGTTCAATCCCTAAGTAGTATTCACATATGAAAACTTAGCAGACAAGACTTGTAAAACGTAAAAAGTAACAGAAAACATAAAGGAGCAAAAAAACTGTAAGACAGAGCATCAGTACATGCAAAAGCCTCCGAACTATAGACGAAAGTATTGGTTCAGGTATACACTTTTGAAATTGCATGACATCTGCCAGGGATCCACCATTCATGTACTCCAAAGCAATACTTATTTGTCCTGAATCAGGAATATAAAATGCCCCATAGAACTCTACGAGACCCTGCGAACAAGGTGCCTCACATAGCGTCCTTATCTCAGTCAGAAGTTGCTGTCTTTTCTCCTGCAGGGAAAAAAAATCATTATGATTAGTCACACGACTCACACCCCCCAATATGTATTACTGTATACTGAATACTGGGAAAGGCAGCCTACAAGTGGTGTATACAACAATAAATAAAGCTAGAGGGGTCGATAATTTATCAATAATTAACTGTATTTACCCCGAAATTTTGTTTTCACCAATTTTCAATAGATTTTTTTTGTCAACTTAGCCGAGTTATATTACCAAACCATGACAACGCTAATCAACTTTTACAATTTGTTGTTTAGGGAATTTTTAGGACACGCAACATGTATATTGTTAAAAATGATCCTATTGGGAGCCTCATTCATCTCACAGGCCTTCCAACTTGAAGCTAAGATAAAGTTTCATTATGTAGCAAATAAGTGATAAAACTATTGAATACTCTATTACTTAAATATTTTTAATTAAAAAATTAATTTTATATAACTTTTATATCATTAAAAAATAAAATAATTATTAAAATAATGAAATATTGAAAAATAATTTAATTCAAAAAGTACGTTTTTCGGTTAAAAAATGATAAAATAAAAGACGCCAAAAACTTTTCTCTGACCCGTATTCTGACCCTAACTCGACCTGAGACCCATATGACCCGACCCGTATCTGACCCGACCCATATTCGACCCGACCTTTATTATAACCCGACCAGTATGACCCGACTCAGGTCCCGGCCCGTTTGACAGGTCTAGCGACAACTAGAGGCATGTAACTTTTCTATTAATTATGGGTATGAGAAGGCGTACATTCGTCCTGTCCCCTCCCCCATATGACATCCTTGCTTTTAGGAGTCATTTTTTTTTCACTATGCAAGAGTCAGTGGAGTATTTTAGTCGGGTTAGATATGAGAGCAAAATTTATTATCTTTAAGGAATTCACACTAAATGCATTTCATCCTCCGTTTTTGTATATATGCCGTTTTTTTTTTCAAGGTGTACCTTTGACTTTAATTTTTAAAAAATATATTTGTTCAAAAATTATCAAAATGTAACCCTTAATCATAATATTTAGACTTATATTTCTTAGAGACATTAAAGAGAGAAGTGAGTATATCGAAATATGAGAAAGTCATATATAGAAAAAACAACGGATATTTCCCATGGTACCCCTGTGGTTTGTCACTTTGTCCATGGTACCCCTCTTTTTAAGAATGTGTCCATGGTACCCCTGAGGTTCATTATTTGTGCCAATGGTACCCTTATTGTGTTATGGCCGTTAAATTAACACTAACGGTGTTAGATTAAGGCCAAAACTTAATTTTCCCGCCAAAACAAGTTGTTGGCCTTAATCTAACACCGTTAGTGTTAATTTAACGGCCATAACACAATAAGGGTATCATTGACACAAATAAAGAACCTCAGGGGTACCATGGACACATTCTTAAAAAGAGGGGTATCATGGACAAATTGACAAACCACAGGGGTACCATGGGAAATATCCGAAAAAACAAAGGGAATATTGTTTTTGCACAGTTGTCAATGCGGTAAAATTATGTTGTAAGAGATCTAACATTTACTCTGAACGAACACATTGAATTGAATATATATAATTATGATATCTGTTGTTTTACGTAACATCATTCAATTTTACGTAGTTGTTGTAGCTTAAAATAATTTGTAGAACTCATAAAGGCATATTTCCGTTATTAAGGATTCATATTGGTGAACAACACCATATTTATACACATAACGTTTTGTATTTAATTAAAAACAGGTTGTACCTGCAATAATTTAAAACCTAACTATATACTATAAAACTTTGTCGCTTGATATAATACTATTAAATAGCAAATCTTTTATGCTAAAAGCACTAATAATTCATCATGATCAACTACACTACCATGATTTTTTTCCATCAATGATTCCATAGTGGACTTTTTTATTAACTCAAAAATATATTTTTATAGATAATCCTAATCGGAGGCCCGTGCATCGCACGGGCTTTCCAACTAGTACAGATGATTTTACTAGTACAAGGAGATATCTGCTACTCCAATAACACCCTTGGAAGTTTGCTTACACCTTGAAAGATAAACAACAATTACCCTGTCGATATGGCCAATTGCGATAATTACCCGAAAGTTATTGATTATTATTACTCATCTAATAGCTTCTTGAAACATGGATGGATAACTTACATATAAGCTTTCATCTTGTTTCCTTGTACTCATATTTTCTGTTTTCTAATATAGAGGGCCGATAATAGAAACTTGTGGGAAAAGTCGTTGATGAAATTCAATATAAACCTTAAAATATAAATCTTCCTTCCTTAATTCTTACCTCTCATGGACTTGTATAGTTATTGTATACTTGTACGTGGTTAACATTGGTCATTTTTGTGATGTAGACGGAAGTTAAGTAGTTTTATCCAACATAACTTCGTACTCCATATCCGACATAGCTTTGTAATCCGACATAGCTTCGTACTTCAAGGTTTCAATTTCATGGTGGATTTGATTAGGGTTTATTATTCCGTTGGACGCCATTGTTGTTTGCAGTTTGAAAGAGGCAATGAATTGATGATTTTGAGGAAAAACCCTACGGAAGTGGCTCTTTCAGGGTTTAACGGTCAACGGTTGATAGTTCAATTGTAGGAGGTGGTTGATCTGGTATCCGTGGTTCGCGGGTTATTATCTGTTTTGTTTGTTTGGTGTTTATTGGCACACAAAACGAGAAGATACTGTGTTTTTACATTGTTATCGGAACAAAAACCGTGGTTTTTTAGAAACAAACACGGCCTCTTTCTCCTTTCCCGCTCTTAAAACGCTTCAATTCCCTTTATGATGAACTAGGGACAACGGTTAACCAATTTCGGAGATACAAGATCCAGTTTATTCGATTATACCACACTCAAAGCAACCAAGTTGAATTACTACGCAATATGTTCATTGACAGCTCCAAATCCTTACTTGGTCCAAAATGATGACAGCTTGTTTAGTCACGACTCACGAGCCTGTGAAAAACTCGGTTCAGCCTTATAAGCCACGAGCCTATGAGAGTCGACTTAATAGAGTCGTATGGATACACAGCCAGATTATGATACCAATAAGTCGCGCATAAAACAAATGTTCAAGCAGTCAATAACAAGCCAAACATTAAGTTCATCGTCAGAGATTTCTCGACAAAACGCTAGGATGAGAATAGAGTGATTCATTTACAATATGGTTTAAAAATAACAATCTACAGTCAATTAGAATCCGCAACCTAATCTCTGCGGGGCCAGTTGAGCGACACATCTATTTCATCGCCATCCTTCATTTTCAGCTGCAACACATTCAAGAAGTAGCATATCAAACCAAGCAATTAGTCTTTTGTAGTCCGTCTCACAAATGAATATAGGTTAGATTAACGTATTCACGAGTAAATAAGTGGGTGTATGAAGCGGTCACAAGAAAAATATTGGTCGAGAACTACTGTTTTATTAATTTAAGTAAAACAGGTGCATGTAAGAGACCTCATCGGGAGTCTGATCTGCTCGAATAACACGACCTTCAAAGAAGAACTTAATGGAGTATGCTTGGAGATCAACAGTTACAGACCGGTGGTCACGATAGGCGTTCATAAGCTTCTTGAATTGAGTAGAGCTCTTCACTCGAAAGACCACGTCATAGCCATAGCCATCCTGAAAAACGTAACTTCAAACGTATAAACCATATGATATCCTGTTAACTATGTATAGAACGTAGGTGAAGCACACCCATAAATACGATAATACTCCCTCGCTCAATCCCATTTATTTCGTTATGAAAATATCTATTTCGAGGACACAAATCAACATACCGGTGGTGACGGTTGGCATTCATAAGCTTCTTGATCAACCAGAGGAACGCAAATATATATCATAGATCATCAGTAACAAATACGTCAAAGAACAGCAACCAATGTTAAATTCCCGCATTTCTGATAATAGATATCGACTTAAATCCACTGATGCAGTGCCATAGGACCTAATTCTTATAATGGGATGCCAAATGACGGATACAATATACTCTTCTCGTCTCAGTCATTTGTTTACCTTTTATATTTATTGTGAGGAGTATTTTAATCAAAAGTGAACAAAATAATTGGGACGTAGGAGTAATTCTGAACCCTAATCCACATGGAAAATGAAGATGATCGAATCCCTCTATTTCCGTCAAGTCTAAATCAAATCCCTCCATTTCCGACCCCTTTCGCTTGTCTTTTGTTGACAAAAGGGAAACTTAAAAAAGAAAGGACACTGCATAGGCTTTACTACTACTACCCATAAGGTAGAATGTCAGGCGTATCTTATGTAATTGTCTTATTTTACTGCTGCGGAAAACAAAAAGGAAAGAAGAGCGGGAAATACATCCTTGACTTTAAGATTGATACGAGCAGCCTCGTCGCCTAGTTTCTTGTTCTTCTCGTGTTCCTGACATACAAGTTCAGTTGAATTGAAATAAAGTTCGAGAAAGGGAGTTGGTCTTGCTTAAGATCGTCTTAAGCCTACAACAGTCGGTATACAACTATCATTAAATGAACAACGTAGCCCTAATTGACGTTCTCTAGACTGTCTTTAAAGCTTAAGACGGTCTCAAACAAGATTTTGAATCCAACAAAATACGTTACACATTATTTCTCCACAAAATCAAGTGATCAACCTAAACAAAAAAAATCAAACAGAAAAATAAGCGGAATTAAAAAGGTAAAACCTTGAACGGCGGAGATTGGAGGACAAGATTCGTTGGTACAAGATGAATGTTTCTGATGTAATTGAGATTCAAGAAGTGAAATTCGAGCTTCAATTTCTTGTTTTTGAGATTTCAAGGTTTCGATTTCATGCTGGATTTGATTAGGGTTTATAATTCCGTTAGACGCCATTTTTGTCTCCAATTATTTCTGCGGGAAACGCTAATAATTTGATCCAACTTACAGTTGGTGGATCCGATATTCGGGGTTTGTAGGTTATCATATCGGGTGTGAAGACCATTTTTTATATCGGTAGCATTGGAGTAAGAGGCCCTTTTTTAAGTTATATACCATGATCATTAATTAATTTTGGGACGGATTTGAGCACGATATTTGTAAGGAATTGTCGTAATTGCTTATATGGGTTTGTTATCGAAACGACTAGCTTAGTAATCATGAACATTGAAATTTGTATAAACAATAATAAAAGTTTGACAGAAATTGATTACATTATGAAATGTTCGTATTATTTATTAAAAAAAAAATCAGTCAATAAACAACTAGTAATCATAAACAATGAAATTTGTAAGCAATCACAAACAGTTATTAACCCAACAACAGAATGATTGGGTCTTCGTGCCATAGAAATCGTCTATAGAATTAGCACCACTCGAAGTGTGATACTTGCCTGTGTCGAGCGAATAGAAGACAACCTCATTCCCTTTGCGCCGTGGCAAATATATTCTATTTCTCATCTCGCTTTTTTCCGTCTTAATTGAAAAAGACGATGCAGGACTAACGAACAAGGTGTATTCTCCCAAGGTATCTAATTTCAGCCAACATTTGCTCGAAGTGTCGAATTTAAACACTTCAACCCAACTTCCGTTTCCTCCAATAAAAACCGAAACAAGTTCCCCGTCATGCTCAACTAAGTAGGACGAGTCGAGCGATGTTTTCTCATCAAATGGATATTTGTGAACTTTCCAAGTAACTTCTCCTTCTACAAATTTCAATTCCCCAATGCAGCCATCCCTCCCGAGAGTATAAAACGCGTTCTTATGATACTTGGGACCGAGTTTTAAATTGTGCAGAAATTGGATATCCGTGTCAGAGTTAAATTCCGTTTCATAATACTCCCACTCTCCGGTTGCAGCATCGAAACAGCTTATTATCATGTTTTTGTACCCCATAATTCCAACGGTCAGACAATCGGAAGAGGTAGGACAAGTTGAAAATCCAAATCTCGTAAACCTTTCTAGACAAGGAGGGTACTTCCCTGTCTCATTTGTGAAAAGATTCAAGTACCGTAGGTACTCTCCCGAACTTAACAGCAGCCAACCATCCTTGCAATGGTCGAAGTTTGAAATAATCTCAGCGGACTCATTCTTGGCCGAAATAGTGCGTGAAACGTTCTCAAACGGATCCAACAGTTCATATGTTTTGCTGAAATCCTTATAGATCATAAATAGAGGATACTGGCCATTAGCTCGCCATTGCGACAGAGAGTTTGTCTGGTGATTCAAAGGCATAAACCATTTAGGACCGTAAAATTTTTGGAGTGAAGCGGAATGAGGCAACAAAGTAGTGTAACTATCATCTTCAAGATTGTATGAATATACTGTTTGATCACCCGGTGGAGCGAAATATATACAATTCTCTTCGATGAAACCACTTGACGATGATCTAGAGCCTGCCCAACACCAGGCGCAACTACTACCGTCTATTAAAAATGCGCGATTGCTCAGAGACTCGACTCTAATCCACTCCATCCGGGAGAAATCTAGTCTCCAAACTAAGACCTTAATGATATCCATGGTTTCATCATCCCGATACATCATATATATAAAGTAAAATACACCACAACATTCAACCATACGGTTCCACGCTCCATGGTCGTGGCAGTTGATTTTCCT
>JAGPOY010004937.1:0-11448 GCA_018983105.1 Silene uniflora | reverse complement strand
TCCCACTCAATGCAAGGTGTCTTGCAGGTCGTACTTGCATTTGATCATATCTAGAGTGGTTTTCTCGATCTGGAGAGTAACTGTCTGACCGAAATCATCTACCGTAGATACCTTCCGAGCGTGGCCACGCATTTCCAGTTTACTACTCCTCGAGTGGCCTTGAGATTTTAAACAACCCTGACAAGGGGGTGGACAATTCCTATCGCACCATTCCAGTTACAGTCTGTTACGAAAATATGCCCATTTGACTTCAGTTATGAAAAGCCGTAGAGCAAAAATCAAAGTTATTCAGAAACTGTGTCATCTTAGGCGAACAGTCTTTAGTCTAAGAATCGACTTAAAAGTATACTATAGTAGCTCTTGCCACGACCAGGCTTTATGAATTTCCAGAACTCTATAAGCGGTCACTGCCCGACAGAGTGTCCCTTACAGTCTGTCTATGTGATCGACTAGTCATTCCATATGACTCAATGGCACTTGAACTTGCCATCAATCGCATCACACTCTAGTTACTTCGAGACGTCACCTCCTATAAGTAACTAGGGGCAAGCACTTTGTTAATCTAGTTCACTTAATGGGGTTCAACATGTCTCTACATCCCATTTAGATACAACAAAGTAGTAAATAATTGAGTTTACTTAATGAAACTCAAACGATAAATGTGATTATATATGAATAATCAATACAGTATTATTATTTCATATCTATAATCTAAACATTATGTTGTATATAGGTTTACATTTTAATCCAATTGAAATGGCATGACTTATCATGTTTAGCCTATGAGAAGGCCCTGGTTAGTAAGTTTCAGCAACACATTGCACCTTTCCTAACCTTATTATATACTTGTTTCCCTTGGTAATTTATAATCTTGCATTATAAAAGCTTTCTGAGTACGTGTCAAGATCCAATCTGGACATAGGCTCTTTAGCCTTGAAATAGCTTCCACTGTCCTCACAGTGTATGGGACTCACCCCTCTTGCATATTTTATTATTGCAATTGTACTCAAATTTCGTTGTATTTATTTCTCATTGTTCTATTGCCTAGAACGATTCTAGCAGATTTACTTCTTAATTTGCCGTGATGGTTCTTTAACCATCCTGATGTGTAATATGGTTTCCATGTGAAACCTTAGCAATCTCAATTGTCATTTGTGTAATATAACACCCTTACACAAATTAGTGAATTGCAAGAACACACTTAGATTTATATCCTTAATGCTTCCTCAAGTACTTAACGGTAATCTATATGGCTATTTTAGTGATCATCACTTAAATTTCGATTAGTAACAATTCATCATACTCAAAGTATATGAAGATTCATGGATGATGATACATCATTGCGTATTTAATTGATCCATCAGCGGAAGTAATTGAAATCAATCAATCATGTTCAACTCGTTTGAACTTAATCGAGAATCTTATCAACATAAGACTTCTGATTTTACGCTAATATCATATGGATTTAACTCCTTAAATCTAGATAATAAAAATGTATTATATTTCTTTCTAAGTCTTAAATCATTCCCAATGATCAATATGTCATCCACATATAGGACTAATTAAAATCATCGTTACTCCCACTAAACTTTATGTATAAACACAACTTCTCGACACATCAAGAAAAGGATTTATAACTTGATCAAATCATTAGCTCCAACTCTATGATGTCCCACTTAAGACTATCTCTTAAGCTACACATTGTCTTAGGATTGTTAGAATCTACAAAACTCATAAGATGTATCAAATACATAACTTCTTTTAGAATCTAATTCAAGAAGCGGTTTTTAGACTTAGTTGCCAAATTTCAATATAATGAAATGCAATTGCTAAGAGGATCCCAATAGGCCTAAGCATTGGTGCAAAACCTTTGCCACCAATGTAGCTCAAAAATATTCACAATATTTTCATATTCTCTCAATTCGGATTTCATGGCTTCAAGCCATTATTTCGAGTTGCGACTTAGAACATTCTCTTTGTAAGTTATAGGTTCTTTACTTTCTAAAAATAACACGAATTCATCATCTTCAACAAGATATGAGTTCAACCTTACCTCATAGGTTTTAAAAGGAACAACGTCTAAATGCATTTTGTGGCTCTTGAATATTTTCTCCCACTCTGTCTTCTAGAAGTAAACCCTTATTCTAGAAAGACAGTTTCACGAGCCACAAACCCTTTGCTCTCGTGATTTTATGTAGGACAAATAGAACTTGTTTCATTTGATAAAATTACAAACATGGTACTCTACCTTTTCATATCTCATATGAATTGAACTTAATTGTTCAAATGTGATTTGATTTAGTGGAAAAAGAAATAGTAGACAAAAAATGATAAAATCCCCAAAGTAAAATCAAGTAGCTCAAAGTTATTTGATAAGGTCTAAACCATATCGAATAGGGTCTGATTTCTTCTTATTATCCCATAATGGGGCTATAATAGGTTAACTTTGTGATACTATATCACATTTCCTTTGGTGTATATCAAAGTCATCACTTAGATATTCCCATTACGACTAATCGTGAGTCTTGATCTTATAATCTTTCGGTTCGTTTACTTCATATTGAAACTCTTTGAACTTCTTCAAAGATTTCTCTTTATACCTTATTAAGTGAACACATTTGTGTCAACCTAAATCGTTGGTAAGAGAAAAGAAGTAATGAGCAACCTTTCTGGATAAATGATTTACATGCTCGATCTTCTTTTCTACAAAAGAGCACGAGACATCTTGCTTTGAATACAAGATACGCACATACCATAAGATTAACAATCTAATGTTTTAAAAGAGTACTAACTAACTATCGTGATTTAATGCGTCTTATCATTCCAGAATTAAGATTTGATCTAGGTTACCAAATCAAGCCTTTCATAATCTATATGATATATCATTCTAGTTTTGTTTTAGAATATAATTACCAATGATTTATATGGGCTAGCCATAGACCAATTCATGGTATATGAGGATACAACACTTGTGATCACCAAAGTGAAACCTCTTTTGCGTTTTAAGCATAGACTTAAAATTATATTCTCATTTAGAGTTTATGCACATAATAATCTCAATTAAGGTACAACTCTAAATTAAAACTAGATTGAGTACACAATGACATCTACATGTCTCATAATGACAACTACTCTAGTTTCATCCTTTTGTGTAGGTTGACATTATTCAATACTATTCGTCATATCATTATCATTTCTTGTATCAAATACAATGATAAGAACCACCGCCGGTATCAAATATTAACGAAGGTACTAGCAAAAGTAATGTCAATCAAATAGATGTTTAAAGAAGAAGCTCGTTTTAGTTGTCGCACAACTAACTTGTTTGTATTCCAATAAATTGGGGCAGTTTCCACTCTAGTGTCCAACACTTCCACAATGGAAATATTATCGGTCGCGATTGATATCATGTTGAGGCTTAGTGTTGTTATTCTCAATAACTTAACTCTTGCCTTTGTATTATATCACCCAAATTTTTCTTCTTGATCGAACCTCATCCTATTCTTAACAATTAAGATAATGCTCCCACTCACTTCCACGAATCTTTGCTTATGCAAGCAAAATTGAATCTTACGAAGACTACTCTTCAAATTATTCGTAGTCTACACCATAATAAGGTGAAACTTTTATTGAAGTGATTGTGGTATTTGGTCAATTACGATTAAATCTAATCACCAATTGGATCTAGCGTTTCCAAGTACTTAAGCAATTTAAGTGCATGAGAAACTAATCCATGAGCCATACGAATAAAGAATTGTTTGTTGTAAGTAGATATCATTGTCAAGAATCAAAAACCCTTTTGATTATAAATGACTTCTATCTATACTCTTCACAAGAGATCCTTACAATGGTTAATACGAGGATTAGAAGGAAAAAACAACTTTGTCTTTTGCAATGGTGTTTTAACGGAGTATTAGTAATCGAAATGATATCGTATATAAATTGAAGTAAAGATATAGAACAATACTAAAAACAACGAACTAGTGGAAAAATTAACATTTATCGTTTATAATACTTGTTTTTATATTAAACAAGTTTAGCATTTGTATAGTGACCTTTACCCAACTATAACAAATGATTCCAAGACCCGAAATTCATATTAATTCCAGTGTGAGCCAACGGGCCCTCTACACTTTACTTAATATAACTCGGTGGGTTAACTCTTTTAACCGATTCTACCATTAGAACTATTGGTCGATGAAATTACGCTAATTTCATCTCTAGCCCGAACTTGTTGCGGCTACGGTCGCTAATACTTTCGTTGAGATCAACCAAATTTTGAAGTGCAATAACAGTTTATTGCCCCACTTACCCGACGTCACTCAAGTGCCCCGATAAATCGTATTGTACTTTTATGAAATCGAGGGTCATGGGTTTCTACTCTTTGGTAAGGCGAAGTCTCAATCTTTTATATGTAAAGGTCTTGTCAATTTTATTATCTATCAAATTTAAGTGAGCTAAAAGGTTGAATTATCGATAATATATAATTGACACGGTCGATGACTCGATATAATTAATATGGATGTGTATAATGGCGATTTGGCAATGCATACAACATATTAAAACGTAAAGCAATAAAAATTCCTAGTATGGCCTTTCCTAAAATAGAAAATCTAATAAACTATTACATATTCGGAAACCAACTCTTTTGGTCCCTTGAACTTTATGTGACACGCCTCCCAAGGATAACACCGTCTTGATCGGAACGCCTTTCCGATGGCCACCGTCTTTTGGATTCGCCAAAATTACAAATAATAATAAAATACAAAATATTCCTATTATACATTTGTAACGAAAATCAAATCTATTAAATTACAAAATGGTGATACGAGATCACATAAATTACAACCGAATCAATATTCCCATTCATTTCGGGCAATATCGATTAAAGACTAAGGGCATACTAAGATTTCATAATTCAAAATTACATAATAAAAGAATCATTTAACAACGAAATATACAATAAATCAATATGTGTCTAACATGCCAAATTATGTGCCAAATCGCCCCATTTTAACTTTTAATATATAACGTCCCGGTTTTATGGAAATGCGCGATTCTAACCTATTAGAAACCGCAAAATAATACTAAAATCAAAATTTAGTCCAAGTTAATTATCCTAACATAGTTAGGTCTCAAAAGTTAGTCACCACTCAACTTTTGACTATAATTCAACTTGTTTCATAGTTCATTTTTATAATATGACTTTATATCATAATCTTATATGATATTTATTCAAATTAAATTACACTAGTTTTAAAATTTGAATTTCACTTACTTGAACATTCTGGAAAATTTCAATGACACTTATAATATTCAAAACTTTAGGTTAAAATTTTTGAAATTTTTCCGAGAAGGCATGGTTGTTATTTATCGGTTTTATCAAATAAAACACTTAAAGCATGGAAAAATTAATCACATCAATTTTAAACTTTAAATCTGATAAGTGGGATATAATAGCAACTTTAAACATTTTTCTCAAACCATGCAACTCATTTATGGCTTTGTTTGCCAAAATAGCCCTTAATTATGACATTTTTACTCTTAAAATTCATAAATCATGCTAGACGAATCAAATTCATCTAAAATTTTACACACAATGATTAAAAATTGCATGTGACAACATATTAAAATTTCGTGGCCAGACTCAAAGTTTAGCCATTTTTAACCTAATTACCTCTTTTAATCTCATTTTATCTCATAAAAATCATAAAACATGCAATATAAACCATTTTTGTACGAAATTTTATATACAATAATTAAAATATGCATGTGAGGTCATATTAAAAATTCAAGGTCTGAAACGAAATTTAACTATTTTTAGTTTAAAAATAGCATTTTACTCGTAAACATCACATTCTTATGTTAAAAAACGTATAAATGAACAATAAAATTCCACAAATCATATCAAATGACCTAAAACCATTTTAGGACCAGTAGGTATTCATGCATAAAAATTTCGTGCATATTACATATTAGCACGAATTTTCCGGTTTTATTTTAGTTATCAAATAACTCGTAAAAACACTAAAACGATTTGCATGTAGCATCCTAATGCTCTGATACCAATTGTTGGGTTCATATCCCATATTTTAGACTTCTCTAAAATAATTTTAATTTAGTCATATAAACTTATTATATGAATCTAGTTACATGCAATGAGAAAAGAGGAGAAGAAAACGATTTTCTTACATTGGGGAAATGGCACGTGGGGGCACAAGCTAGGTCACCTACCTATGCTTGTTCTTGAGCTTATAAATAATAGGATGATCCTCCAAACCCTAGATTTCAAGTGTAGAAATTCTCCTTTCGATTGCACCCAAGACTTACCCAATACCACTAATATTATATACTAACTAGGTATCATAATATTAGTAACCTTAAAATTAGATCTATTAAAAATATTACTACTTCTAGTAATTTTTAGGGATTTTAGATCTTGGAACAATATTAGCATAAAACTTATTTTATGTTTGTAGAGAGAGGTGGTGTAATCATAGATTAGTAAGAATAAGAATTGTAAACAAAACTTATAGAGGGGAGAGGGAGGTGCCGAGTAGGTAGGGGACAAAGGGGCAAGCATGCTAACTTTGTTTGCCTTCTCAAGGTAACATGTTGGGCATGGGTATTGTAGCTAATGACAATGTTTCATCATTAATAAGAACACCCATTAATCCCCTCAACCAACCCACCAAAACGTCCCCTCTACATAAAATGGGTTTCCATTTTAAGTTTTACATTTTGTCAATTGTATAACATGTAATATGTGACATCTAACATGTCATAAGTTATACTTATGCATATTTAACGAATTAAATATCATAACAAACGTAAATAATTTACAATTGATAAATCGACTAGTAATTCACATTTACTAGTATGTAAAACGGACAATCTCACAATTAGTTGATATAAGTTACAACATATTGTAATATTAACCAATTAACAATTCTTTATCTCAAACGTTTCGTAAACATAAAACGATATTAGTAATATAACGTCTTAATTACTAAATCGAGCCTTATTTAATCGCATTACAATAAGACGTAATTTCTCTCTTATAAATTTGTTCAATTTCAAGGAATTAATTAATCTGTATCGACATACAATTAATTAACTTAGCGGTTTTGGGAATCGTCCTATAGGTGTGACCTAAAGGGATCAACTGACCACCACCGTCAAACGACAGTAATGTCAAACTCTAGTTAGCCAATCATTACCGATTAATGTTGGTCAGTTGACTTATATAAATGAATCATACCTTGCGTATTCTTATTTTGAGTTTTAAATAATTATGTGATTATACAATAATCATGTGATCGCACTATTGTTAAGGACACATACTCCAACAGTTATAGGATCGTGTATGATGGGACCAAGGGGATGCTAGGGATACGTGTCTATATGCTATGCGGCTGCGTGGCGGAATAGCGTTAAGGTAGGTTTACCTACTCAGTTCATGTTGTAATTGCATACGCTTTCTGATTATATTACAAGTCAGTGATTGTTGTGATTTGATACGATGGTGTCGGCTGAAAGGTTATGGTAAATGTTCCGGCTGAGTGAACCAACATTGGGAGATGGTTTCACGCCCCTCGAGCGATCCTTGCTACTCTCTCATCGCAAGGAGGATGTGCACATTTAGACTTGGGTATTCGCTTATTCCGATAAGCGGCCGAGGTGACAAGGCTGCGGTCACTGGCTGAGATGTATTGGCCGAAATGGCTGGCTGACTGACGTAGTTGGTGATGTTATGATTGTTGTACCGTTAAGACTGTGGTGATCTACTTTAGCTGTCTTTTATGTATTGCTTAAGGATGACTGACCCCGTTTGTTGTTGTAATACCCCGTATTTTACGAGACTCGGTTTGGACCCTAAAGTGTATTAATCGTCATCGCATTTTGATAATTTTATTTACGGGTCGTAATCGGAGGTCGAGTTGGGTTTGGGTCGAATTTTATAAACCTAAATCGTTTACCCAACTCGTTAACCCAATTAAAAACCCGAAACAATCCTTATAAACTACCCGTCTAAACACACCCCAAACCATACTCGTTTCTTACACATTTCCGCCACCTCCATAATCACAAACACGATCACTCTGACGGCTGCAAACAGGGGAAGAGAGAGAGAGAGGGTGGCGTCGGCCTTGCTCGGTGTTTAGGGGCGGTTTTCGTGGCGGTTTTCAGGCAGGTAAGACACATTTTTCTGTCGTTCATTTCCTTCCCCTGTTTTTGTATGCGGGTTTTGATCGGTTTTTATTGGGTCGTTGGGTTGCGGTGGTTGTAGGGTGTTCCTGGGTTGGGGACGCGTCAAAGGGTGGTGGTTGTGGTGTCATGTGGGGCTGTCGGTGTCAGGCAGGGTGGTTGTTTTATACGGGTTTGGAAATGATCGGTTTTGGGGTAGGTTAATTGGGGCGGCGCCACCGTTGACTCGGGGGAGGTCGACGTGGTGGCGGTTGTGTCGGGGTTGAGCGTGGTGGTTGTGGGGAGTTTTAGCGGGTCTGGTTGGTGCTGTGGCGGTGGTTGGGTGGTGAACCAGGTTTGGTGGTGACCGTGGTTCAAACCACCGTCACAAGTCGACCAGGGTTGGGTGGTTGGCAGAGGTGCGGCGTTCAGTGAGTGTCAGGCCGGTGGTGGCTGCCGGTGGTAGGGGTGGTTGCTTTGGCGGCGGTTGCGTGGGATTTAGGGGAAGTTGATCGGTTTTAGTAAAGAGTCGGAAACGTTATTTTATCGTTTTATTATTAATAGAATTCGTATTGTTATTTTATAATTATTCGTATTTTTTTTAGTGACGGGTTTGCCTTGACACGATAAAGTAGGGAAGTTACTAAATTGGAAAGTTACTATTTCGGGAAATCTTGCTATTTTTGGAAACTTTCCATTTTAGGAAACCTTCTATTTTGGGAAGCTTCTATATTCAGTAACCTTTATTTTGGGAACGGGAATAGTTGCAAGTAAGTTAATTATTATACATGTATGTTAGGTGGCGAATTTCTAGCGGAGTACTTTTGAGCATATGCTTATCGGTTGCTGCTATTTCGAGGTAGGGGAATACACTTGACTTGTTATCGTTGTGATTGGAACTGAGTTGACTTAATCTGTGGTTCACATAATATCTATGGTTCATATCTTATCTGTGGTTCACATAATATCTGTGGTTTATATCTTATCTGTGGTTCACATAATATCTGTGGTTCATACATTATCTGTGGTTCATATATTACGATGTGGTTGACCGATCTGTTTATATTGAGCATTATTGATTATCTGTTTAAAAGCACTGCATATGCAATGGAGTTGGAGGATGTGGAGGCGAGGATGTTGTTGTGTTAAAGCCCAGGCGGGTTCTGCAGGACTTGCCCTGGTGTCCTCAGCTACGAGCTGGTATATCGACGACGGTCGATTGATAGTCTACCGGGGATCGGTATGGCTGGGCGTTCCGGGTTATGAGTTGTGATGGAGATGGATGTGGTGGAGGAGCATGCATATCATATTTTGTTGTTTCATTGTATTACCCTACTCAACCTCGTGGTTGACCCTGTGTATTCGTGAACACCTGCGGTGAACCTTTTAATGAGGAGCAGATTGACAGGTACCTCGGAGACTGATAGGAGCTGGATGGAAAGAGAGCTTGGATTGCCTGACTTAGTGTCTAGTCCACTTTGGTTTAATTATGTTTAGTCATCCACTTAGTTTTACAAGTTTCATTTCCGCTGCAAAGTTGTAATTTGTTTTGCTAAAGTTTTAGTTGTACGGTTTTGTAAACAGTATTCATTTAAAGTATAATTAAAGTAATCTGGTTCTTTGTCTTTATTATTCACAACCTCGGGAAACCGAGATGGTAACAGTCCGATTTATTAGGGAATAATGTCTTGCTAAAGGCTCCTTCATAAATCGGGGTGTTACAGTTGTTGTCTTTGACCTGGTGTGATCCATTGGGGGATGGTGAGCAGTTGGCTATCAGGTTATCTTGGTGTTTGCTTTCGGGGGAGTCGAGACAGTTGGAGTCACGACAGATCATGTAGCTGAGCAGATAGAGTTAGAGTCGTATCATGGACGAGTTGTATCTTTCTTTTGTAGCTTGTTAGTTGTTGTATGTTTTAAAGGTTAACAATGTAATTAAAGTATCCTTGTTGTTTATTTGATTCTCACTTCCTCGGGTAACCGAGATGGTGACACCCTTACCCAGTGGGGAAGGTCCTTGCTAAGGCTCCTTGCTGGTTGGGGGTGTTACATTCTTGTGAGTGTTTTCTGCCCTTTTGTTTATGAAAATTCAAAAGCCTTTTAAGGATGATTACAAGCTTTCTTTTCCTCTTTTGTTTCTTAGAAAGTTGCTCTTTTGGTGCAAGTTTGGGAAGGCCAAAGCTTTTTGTCACATGTCAAAAACTTTGACTTGAAACCCTAGTTTGCTCCCTTCTTGCTTTCCCTATAAAAGGAGCACATCCCTTCATTCATAACTAAGACTTGTTTCTGAGATTTCATTTTAAAAGTTTGCAAAATCGTTTAAAGTTTATAACTTTTCTTCTTTGCAAAAGTTTCTAAAGTCTTCAAGTAGTATTATAGTCACAATTACTGTTGCTTTTAAGTATTATACTCTCTTACTTAGAATTGTTTGATCATATAAGTTGTCCTTCTCAATACTCTTGTGAATTAGTTTGAGGAAACTTGATTCTTGTAAACATTCTAGGTAGAGTGTTGAGTTCTTAGACGGAGTAGTCTTTGAACTCGTGTCGCAACCCGAGTATGTTGTTGGTTCTTTTATTGTAAGGGTTTTAAGTAGTCGGAGTAGATTACTAAACTATCAATAAAAGAAGATTGGACGTAGGCCTTTAGATAGTTAACCGAACCAATTCAAAACCGATTGTGTTGATCTCTTCTCTTACTTTTTATCCGCTGCATTTTTATTATTCACATTTCTTTTACTTCGTTCTTATGTAACAGTCCTGAACTGTCACAATCGTTCTGTAGCCATCACTTCATTTGCTAAGACGAAACAGCAACAGTCAGGACCATTGTTACCTTTAGATCTTAGCAATTTACTTAAAACATTGTGATACACCTTTAATTATTCAATATCAAAGATGTATTCACTCATTGTTGTTGCTCAACTCGCTTTAATCTAATAAAGACTAAGGGGTTGTTTGGTTCACAACAGGAAAATGCAATGCCCGGGAAGTTCTAATTACTATGCTATTCTAATCCATGTTGAAGAGTTAGGAACGATAAACACCTAAGAGGGGGAGGGGGTGAATTAGGTGTACTTAAAAATTTTCTCCTTTAATTGATCGATTGAAGATGTATGTAAGTGCTAATGACTTGAGAAACTTAATATGATATAAGTTCACAAGAGATACAACCAGTAAATGCCACAGTATTGATGACTGTGGCGCCGTTTTAAGGGCAAGATTGGCGAAACAGAAACGGTAAAGGAAGAGGTACGTAAAA
>JAGPOY010004936.1:0-11449 GCA_018983105.1 Silene uniflora | reverse complement strand
AAGGTATTAATTAACCCGTATCCCATACGATTAATTAAATAATCAATTAAGATCGAATTCCCTTGAGATATGACCTTAAAGGGATCAACCGGTCTAAACACCATCATATGACAGTAATGTCAAACTCTAGGTAGCCAATCATTACTGATAAATGTCGATCAGTTGATTAGGAGTAACTTTCCCAATTTGTATTCTTTAACATGAGATTCGAAGTAATAAAATTACTGTGATCGCATTATTATCGAGGACACATCCTCAAACAATGACAAGCTTCATATACTTCAAATAAAGATCGCTCATCTCATCATTTCCCGTAACTCCATAACTATTCCTCCCAATTACTCCTTTCTTCTCTAGTATACGAGAAATCCAATTCCCATAAGGTAAACTTAATGTAGTAGCTACCTTGTCTTCTTTAGCCATCACACTAACTTGTATAATTTTATGAAACACAAGCTTAGGTAGACTAACCTTTTCTCCTTCAAGCCAAGCCTTCATTAGAATCATCACATGAACACCAAATTTATCCCGACCTTCTTTGCGTGGAACAATAGTGGTCCAAAGAAAAGTCAAGAAAATCCTCAAAGTTGGCGACAACTTGTTTGTTAAAACAATTTCAGATGAGGTCGCATCTTCTTTGAAATACCTCTTCACTACTAACTTCGCATCATCCGACATATTCCCCCATTCTGCGCTTGGATTGATGTCAATTCCATCATTAGGAATTCAACCCAAGTCACAAAAATCACCAATGGAGACATGGATATTTGTCTCATTAATCACAGCAAATAAACTTCCTTCCTTAAATTGAACAGTAGCATAAAATTGATATACCTCAATAGGAAAGACAGGACCTGATAAAGCAACGATATCTTCCCAACCTTGAAAGTTAAGAAAATTTCTGAAGAACCCAAGTGCTTTATATTGTTTTAACCAATCAACCGTGTATACTCGTCCTGCATGAATGCGGTATTGAGCAACTTGATTGATATTTCTTCGTTCATCTTGAGTTAATCGAAGATTATTCAGTCCTTTTTTAGTGTAATCATCCATAAGCTGTGCGTAAAGAACACGCTAAGAACCATCTCGAAGTGTATAGCTCTCTACTTTCGAACTTACCTCCGTTTCATACTCCCCTACAGAATAAACACATTATCTACTACAGATTCATACTCCCCTAAACCCATAGTTATAGCATGAGTCTTAGAAACAAAAGAATGTGAAGCTCCCGAATCAAAAAGCACAAAATTGGGTACGGAGTTAACAAGAAAAGTACCTGTAACAACTTGAGCATCATCCTCAGCTGCCTGCTTCTCCATCATAAACAATTTGTCGCTGCTCTTCTGCCCATTGCCTTGCACTGCGCTTGCCGACGATGTAGTCTTCGCAGTCGAATAATGGTTATTAACACTCCCTTGATGCTGAAAGTTTCCACCGTTGCCACGGTTGAAGTAGCTGTTGTGACTGTTGGCTTGTCCACCTTGGTTAAAACCCGAACCAGTAGGCTGATTACTTGCCATGCTTTGATTTGGTGTCGGTGTGAAACAATACTGCTGCTGCTGCTGCGGCCTCTGAGGAGTGAACGCGTTAGGACTGGCACACTCGTGTCTCCTGTGCCGAAACCTCTGCAACCATAGCACTGTATCCCCGAGTTATAACTATTGGTGCGACCTCCTCGCCCACCGAACGAAGATGTACCACCGAATCCAGAACCTCCTGAATAGCTCTTAGCCTGGTTGTAGTTACCACGCTTGAATCCAGACTGTCCGCCATTCTCGTTGTCATTCTTTCTCTTCTCGTTCAGCTTCTCTCGAGTCTCCTTGGTCATTTCTACCATCCTCTCAGCATTCCCCGCTCTCTCATATGAATCAGCCAAAGTCGTGAGAGACCCAGGCTGCATCTTCTCTATGATATTCAAAGATAGCCCTTGCTCGAAGCGAAGAGCCTTAGCTGATGGAGTGAGTTCCATGTCATCAGCATACCTTGCCAGTTCATTGAACCATTTGTAGTACTCAGCGATAGTCATAGTCTCTGTCATGCGAAAGTTAGAAAACTACAGCCGCATCTTAGCCTTCAAGTGTTCAGGAACGAATTTCCTCCTCATAGCGCTCTTGAACTCTTCCCAGGGAACTGCACCTCCGTCGTATTGACTACGAGCATCCTCCTTGACACTGTTCCACCAAACTCCAGCTTCATCTCTAAGGTAGAACGCAGCTTGATCCACCATAAGTGCTTCCAGACTGTTAACCAATGCCAGAACATTCTCCATCTCCCGATGCCAGTTATCGAGCACATGAGGTAGCTTGGTACCCTCATAGGTGGCTGGGTTAAAGTGAGAGATATTGGTGCTTATCTTAGCAGCATCCACTACCACTTCCTTCTCCCTATTTCCATTCTTGAGAGCCTCTAGCATAGCATCATGCTGCTCGATGATCCAGGCTATCTGGTCTGTGCTCATCTCTTGAGCTCTGAGATATGCAGCTGATCTTTTGGGCGGCGTTTTGAACTGGTATAAGAAAGAAATGTAAGCATATAGCCTACGACTCAAAACAACAATTATGCCCAAGGAACTAGCTCGGTCGAGTCCAAACATGGCTCGGTCGAGCTGATCTCGACTCGGTCGAGGTACTACCTAGCTCGGCCGAGTCACTCGAGATCAGAATATGGAAGAACTGAACACGGGACTCTAGCTCGGTCGATCTATATTCATCTCGGTCGAGCTGGTGCCCCCTCGGATCGGTTGAGCTACTCTTAGCTCGTCCGAGCAAGTCTAAAACAGACGCTACTGTAACGTTCTGGAAACTACCCACTCGGTCGAGTCATTGGTGGCTCGGTCGAGCTACCCTTAGCTCGGTCGAGTCACCCTCCGCTCGATCGAGTCATGCCTGAAAACGATACATATCTACCTGCATGCCTTCCTCATGATTACCATTACGTACTATAGCTATACTAAACATTGCTTATTAACATTGGTATACGTCCGTAATGCATAAACATAGATCATGCGATATAAAACAATAAAACATTCATCATGCCCAACATGTATACGTATTACACATTCTCTTTCTCATCATACATTTCAGCACGCCATCATGCTTTCACATCAAACGAAACATGCATATCACAACAACAACAACGTATCCCGACTCTCCCATAGTGGCAAAATAGGAGTCAAAAAGGCAATCTTGCGGGTTTGGGACGTCTCCCAAGCCCTTGCGGTAGCTCCAAGCAACTCCCAACCGGGTTCATTTTATTTGACACACTAGATTCATTGATTCATTGGTTTTAAGTGCCAAAATCATTTCTTCGGATACCACTTTGTAACACCCCCATATACCGGAGTACCCTACCAAGGGCTACCCTAGCATATAAAGGCGTTACCATCTCGACATAATCGAGGCAGTGAACATCAAAAGAATAATACGAGTACCTTTATTAATAATTAGTTTAATGTCATACAACCGTCTCAAAACAAACAACTGAAAAATATAAACACTGACTCATAACGTAAAACAAACTATTGTCGGCTAAGTAGCTCTAGATTTGTGGCGACTCTTCCCATCCCATAAGCACATCATCATCAAGCTCATCACCTGTTAAACCAACTGCTCACCATCCCCGAATGGATCACAGCAGGTCAAAGACAAACAATCGAGGTCAGTCAACTGAATATAACAGTAGAGATAAATAATCACAAGCGGAAGCAACAGTAATTCATAGCCAAGCATAGCCAAATCTATATCAAGTAACCGACTACACAGCAAGTTGTGTAGCCCTGCCATATTACCGCCGCAACGATAATCCACACCGCTAGTGAGGGACCGCAGCCTTACCCACTAAATCCCCGCTCAATAAGCGAACCCAAGCCATTAATGTGCACATCCCTCCAGGTTGAGAATCCCAGCGAGGCGACAATGGGGCGTGATCACCTCTCATAGTGACCACTCAGCCGGAACCATATCATAATCACTATTTCCCCAAACTCCGTAGTCATAACAATAAGTAATCATTCACAATGCAATCAGCCTTTATAATCACATATCTTACAGTTACAACAATCAACTGAGTAGGATAACCTACCTTATTCGCAAATCTTAACACAAACAATCACAACAATCACAGTAATCAATCGCAGAAGCCTTCCTCTACGAATCCGTCACCTAATCATTAATTAAGCATAATTAAAACCAACCCTAACTTCCCCTGATCATAGATTAGGGTTCATAACTAGCATACAACGATTAATTGATAAAACAGATGACTTACCTTAGAGATCTAGATCTTAATCTAGCGCAGATCCGAATCCTAGCCTTTGATGCAAGGTATAAAGAAGAGAGGCAGTGTACGTCGCTTTAGTTTTCTCAAAAGGGTTTTTAGAATAAGAATAAAATGATTTAAAACCAAACCTCTCCCTTTTATACTTATTGCACAAAAACCAAAAAACCAACTCGTCAGACTGTCGGCTCGGTCGAGCCAGAGCGAGCTCGACCGAGCTAACTCCAGCTCGGCCGAGTCAAAGTGACTCGGTCGAGGAGTTGCATTCCAGGGACTTCTGAAACATGACAAAACTCAAACGTAGGATCCTTAGTGAACCAGCTCGGTCGAGCTACTCCTAGCTCGGCCGATCTACCTATGCTCAGAAATCCGTAGTATTACACATAGCCGCGTTGGTCTCAGAGTGATCGGAAAGATTCACCATCTTCTTGGTTGGTGTTGGTGTTGGTGGTGAAAAAGATGAACTAGAAACCTCTTCCTCGTCAAGATTTTGAAGATTCTCTTCAAAAGACTTTCTAGCACTTTCAAGCTCTTCTTGCGAGGTGGCTTCTCCAATTTCCTTCCAAAAACGTCGTCTTCTCCGTAGGGTCTTTTCGGGCTCGGAGTCCGGTGTAAGCAAATCTCCAATGCGAGAAGACCTGGGCATGAGACAAAAACTTCAAGGAAATTATAAGTAACGGTCTCAAGGAACAAGTGTTCCCTAAGACACAAGAAAAAAAAATAGAAATCGACAATTCACAATATAATAAAACCGTTTTTCCCCGGCAACGACGCCAAAATTTGATAGGCTATCGCACACCTACTCAAAAATACCCTAGGTACAACAAATGAATGTAGTATAAAGGGGTCGAAATCCACAACGAAAAAGGACACTACACATGAATTGCTATGGATTAATTTATATCGAGGTCGGTTTAACGAGTTTGGTTTGGTTTGGTTACTAAGTCTAAAATGATAAACGTAAATCAATATAATTAAAGGAGTCTAAGGGAATCAGGTCACACATGCAAACATATAATAAGTCATGCCAAAACTAAGAATAGATATTAATAACAACAATTGCTCAGGCTTAAAGATACCCGTCTTACGACATTAGCGTCAACCATTAGAATGGGTCCTAGAGGCTCTCGATCTTACTAGGTCACTCTACTAACACATCAAAGTCTAACTCGAATTCCGTGCCTCTCGACTTATAGAATGAATTAACAAACTTAATCAACGATTATGGCCACTAAACAAAGATTAATCGTGACGAAACGAGCATGCGATAGAAGCAAAATGTTAGAATTATTTTATCTTAATTTGACAATTTATATTACATTTTAGTGCATGGCTTCCCTACTCCTTAGACATATAAATCTACTCACTCATATTAGAAATAAAACTAAAAGCATTTGATGAAATAAACATAATGATAGTGAAATTATAAATGGCTAAGAAATTAATAATAGAAATCATGTAAGGAGGTAGCTAATAATAAAACTTAACATATAAATGATAAAACAACGATGTAGAAAATGATTAACGGAATGAAAAACTAAAATACTAATTAAGATGTGAAATGACAAAGGTAAACAACGAAATGAGACTAGGAATGGAATTACCGAAATGTAGAGACGAAACTTGAATTAAGAACAAAGAACAACCCAAAGAAAGAACAAAGGAAACTTGAATTAGAATTTGAAATGGAAATGTTTTGTAACAATTGAAAGTTTAATGTAAATAACTTCTGAAATTACAAGAGTATATGAGAAATTTTCTAAGTGAAAGTTTATATTATGCTAAGGAAGTGTATTCTAAACGTCGAATGCTACCTCCTATTTATAGTGAAATCGGAGGTGAAACGTAAAAAAATCCAAGGAAGCCTAGAAACGGTCCGTCCCGATCGGGAACACCAACCCGATCGGGAACGTAGTGTTCTCGGTCAATCTCCATAAATCCTTGATTAATTTCAAATGGTATCCAATGCATTGCGTTTATTGCTTGATTAATCACCCGGTTCATTGCAATTTGACCTAGCATCTTAAGGAATAGCATCCAAGGTTCTTCTCTTGATTTTGGACTTCAAATGTGTGGGCTTGACTTTAGTTGACTTCCAATTTGCAGGAGTCTAAGGGAATCGGGTCACACATGCAAACATATATAATAAATCATGCCAAAACTAAGAATAGATATTAATAACAACAATTCTTCAAGCTTAAAGACGCCCGTCTTACGACATTGGTATCAACCATTAGAATGGGTCCTAGAGGCTCTCGATCTTACTAGGTGACCCTACTAACACATGCAAAGTCTAACTCGAATTCCGTGCCTCTCGACTTATAGAATGAATTAACAAACTTGATCAATAAATATGGCCACTAAACAAAGATTAATCGTGACGAAACGAGCATGCGATAGAAGCAAAATGTTAGAATTATTTTATCTTAATTTGACAATTTATATTACATTTTAGTGCATGGCTTCCCTACCCCTTAGACATATAAATCTACTCACTCATATTATAAATAAAACTAAAAGCTGAAGAGTCAAGGACGAGAACACCTAAGAGGGAGAGAGGATGAATTAGGTGTACTTTTAAAAAAATTCTCGATTACTTGGTTAAGAGTGCAACGGTGCAGAACACTGTTGCATGGTTTTGCAGTCACTTGACAATCTAAGAATGTTACATAACCTCGTTTACAACATTTGACTTAGGCTAAGACTTTCTTCATCTTTGATCATCCTTGCACCATCCTTAGGGAATATTTGAGAGCTTCAAATGCTATAAATCATAACGAAGAAGCAAACCATTAAATGACAAAGAAACTTGGCATCATCAACCAAGTGTAGTTCTAACAAATTCCCCCTTTGATGATGACAAGTTTTAATAATGTGTGAAGTTCTCCCTTAGCCCATGGTTAGTCGGTCTTTAAGCATTTTAACATAAAACATATAAAACATGATCAAGGTATGAGAGGGTCAAATTATTTAGCCTAAGTAGAGCATCTAATCATGGTAACAAAACATATTACGGTGAACGCAAGCCTAAGAGTTAAAGGATCACACATAAAGCATAATTAAACTACTTCTCCCTCTTGACATCATCAAGGGAGGACATGGCATTGTGACGGACACAGTTGGACATAGTTTAACAACAAACTATAAAGCACTTATAAAGGACATCATTAGTTGCACCGAAGATAATGTCATCGACATATATTTGCACAAGCAACAGTTCCTCTGACTGTGACTTAGCAACAGTTCCTCAGACTGTGACTTATAAAGGACATCATTAGTTGCACCGAAGATAATGTCATCGACATATATTTGCACAAGCAACAGTTCCTCTGACTGTGACTTAGTAAACAATGTTTTATCAACCGAACCACGTAGAAAACCATTTTCCAATAGAATCTTTGAAAGCCTATCATACCAAGCTCGAGGAGCCTGTTTTAATCTATAAAGTGCTTTATCAAGTTTGAAAACGTGGTTAGAGAACTCATTGTTTATAAAGTCCGGAGGTTGTTCAACAAAAACTTCTTCTTGAAGATAACCATTTAAGAAAGCGGTTTTGACGTCCATTTGAAAAAGTTTTATGCCGAAGTGAGACGCAAAAGCTATTAGCATTCGTATGGCTTAAAGTCTAGCTACCGGTGCAAAGGTTTCATCGTAGTCAATACCTTCTTGTTGGTTACCCTTGCACCACTAGCCTATCTTTGTTCCTTACGATTTCTCCAATATCATCAAGCTTATTGCGAAAGACCCATCTCGTACCAATTACAGTACGTTGAGAGGGCCTAGAGACAAGATTTCATACCTTGTTCCTTTCAAATTGCTCCAATTCTTCTTGCATAGTTATCACCCAATTTTCATCGTTTAGGCCTTTGTGATATTCTCGGGTTCAATTTGTGATATGAATGCATCAAAAGCACAAAAGTTTTGGATTGAGGATCTGGTTTTGATTCCAGAGGTTAGGTCAGTGGTTAGGATTGTTAAAGGATGGGAGCTTTGATGTTTCCATTTTCTAGGAACAAGTGGGTTAGAGGCATCATTTGGTTCTTGTGTCACAGTTGGTGTAACTGTTGCATAAGGGTTATCTTGTGTGGGGGATTGTGGTTCATTTTCTGTTTGTGTGGGTTGTTCCTCTATTTCCATGTTCCCCCTGGATGAGTTATCACCTTCATGAGTCGGAGGATGGTTAGTTCCCCCTGAACTTTGGCCAGCATCCTCAAGCAACGGTTGCTCCAACTGTTGCTCAGCCTCTTTGACCACTTGGTCCATGTCGTGTCGGATCATTCCAATTTCGAAGTCATCACACTCATCATCTTCATCACTAACCTGTGTATTTGAAACAAAGAGACTAGATTCGTCAAATATAACATGGACGCTTTCCTCCATTCTCATAGTTCTCTTGTTATACACTCTATAGGCCTTAATATGATCGGAATATCCAACAAAAACTCCTTCATCACTACGAGCGTCAAATTTACCAAGGTTGTCTTTGCCATTGTTGTTCCAAAGCATTTACTACCAAAGCATTTTAGATGTGAAATGTTGGGTTTTCTTCCTCGTAGCAACTCATAAGGTGTTTTCTTAATGAATTTTCTAACCATGACACGATTGTAAATGTAACAAGATGTGCTAACGGCTTCGACCAAAAGTTCCCAGGCCCTTTAGAGCTAATGAGCATAGTCCTAGCCATATTTTCAAGTGTTTGATTCATTCGTTCCACTACCCCATTTTGTTGTGGGGTTCTAGCGGCCGAAAGTTGTGGCTAATACCATACTCATTACAATAACCTTCAAATGATGATTTCTCAAATTCGGTTCCATGGTCGGATCTTAATGAAATGAGTTTGTAACCAAATTTGTTTTTGGACCTTTTTTACCCAAATTAAGAACTCATCAAATGTTTGATCTTTGGAACTTAAGAAGAGAAGCCAAACAAATCTTGTAAAATCATCTACAATGACACAAAAGTAACGACTTCCATCTTTGCTAGGAACACGCATAGGTCCACATAAATATATATGATTGAGCTCAAGTTGTAAGGAAGTGCTAACACAATTTTTGGATTTAAAGGAGCTTTTAATTTGTTTACCTTTGACACAATCTTCACAAAGTGATTTAAACTCAAATTTCATATTAGGCATGACGTCGACTAAATCAAATTTCTTAAGGGTGTTAAGAGTTCTAGCAATTACATGTCCTAACCTTTTATGCCAAAGCCAAGGGTCATTTTTGTGAATACTCATGCATGATAAAGTTTGACCCGACAAAGAACAAAGGTTAGTCATGTACATATCTTTGACATGCTTACCCTCAAGAATTAACTCTCTAGTTTTACCATCACGAATTCTACACACACTAGCATGAAATTCAACAATATTACCATGATCACACAAATAAGAGATACTAAGAAGATTGTGCTTCAAACCTTTGACAAGCAACACTTTGTCGACACATTGTGACGATGTCTTACCAACTTTTCAATACCAACAAGTTCACCTCTTTTGCTTTGGTCAAACGTCACGGTGCCACCTTTCTAGGCTTCTAGTGAGAGAGATTGGTTTTCACTTCCATCCACAATCAAAGTACCAATTCCTGCTGCCTCTCAGTAATGCCTTTAAAAAATCAAACAATTAGTTTAGGAACCCAAATAAATTTGGGTCCGTTCTTGACATAAGCTTGTTTTGCCAAGTCCTTCTTAATCCAAACCTTTTTAGCCACTTTGATGTTCTTTTCAAGGTCAAGGTCTCTCTTTTCAAAACCATTAAACACATGACCAGTCTTGCCACAGTAGTTACAATTTATATGCACAGGAAGTTCACCATACTTTGTTCTTAGAAAATCAATTTTGCTTTGTTCTTTGTTTCGGATGCAACAGTGCTTGATACTGTTGCATTTGAAACCAAGTCCATCATTCTTTTCAAGCTTTTCATTCTCTTGCGATTGTTTTAAAAGAGATTCCAAAACATTTTGGCTTTCTTCCCAATTCTTGTAAAAAATTTTAGCATCATGTAACTCTTTGGTCAATGTTTCAATTTTAGCAAGATGGTCAAGATTCAATCTTCCAACTTTATCAAAAGCTTGTGTCGCATGAGATGCCTCATCACTTAGTAGTAAAGCAATTTGTTCAAGTAGATGGTTGTCGAGTCTATATGAGGTAAGGTCAGCTAACAGGGAGTCACGTTCTTTGGTTAGTGAAGACACAAGTTTTGTGAGGGTCTCAACTTCTTCATTAGACTCAGATGCAACAGTTGGACTAACTGTAAGATGAGTCTGTTCTAACTTCTTAGTTATAACCAGATTCTGTTTTCGAAGCTTTTTAACCTCTTTTTCAGGACACAATGATGTACTAGGTTGATCAACTTCATTTAGACACTCTTTCAAGTTGACATTTTCTTCAGCTATGTTTTCAATATCAATTTGCATAGCCTCAAGTTTGTTCTTTTGGACACGACACTTGTCATTGAATTGATTTAAAAGGAGACAAACTTTGTCTTTGGAGAAGGATCGTACCTTTGTCTTGAGATGATTTACCTCATTGTCTGAGTTGGAATCAGTGTCATCGGGATGAGCCATAAGTCATTTAAATATTTCTCCTTTTAAGACGAGTAGTAAGACACAACTTGGCATCCAATTCTTCCTCAAGAACTTCGTCCTCATCGGAATTGGACATTCCCCCAAACACCGCATATTACATTATCTTTGTATTCCGTCTTAGCCAAGTCACATTTTTCTTTAGATTCGATGTTATCCCACTTTGGGCATTCTTTGATTTGGTGAGCTTTCTCACCACATTTAATGCAACCAACAATGGAAGTAGATCTCTTCCTTCAAAAATGTTTCTTACTAGAATTTTTATTGAACCTTCTAGGATTATGACCATTGACTAAATCCATAATATTTTGAGTGAATATTTCAAACTCATTGTGTAACACCCCGATTTCTGAAGGAGCCTTTAGCAAGGCATTCCCTAATAAACCGGACTGTTACCATCTCGGTTTCCCGAGGTAGTGAATAACAAATTAAACTCCAAGGCAATTTATATAATTACTTTAACTAAATTATTACAAAACTTCCCTTACATCAAAATACAAAAAAAAAAACTAACAGCGGAACAAACATAAATAAAAGTGAAAGTCTTCTAAATAATGATCTAACTACTAAGTCTTCTGATCCAGTGTCTC
>JAGPOY010004935.1:0-11452 GCA_018983105.1 Silene uniflora | reverse complement strand
TTATCTACCATAGATATCTTCCGAGCGTGGCCACGCATTTCCAATAAGTAGAGTTCTAGGAATGCTATTGTTGTGCTTCCAATTGGAGGTGATAGCTTGTTCTCGTACGATTCTAACGATAGGTCACACGTCCAAAATGACCAAGAAACGAGTGAGATATGACCGTTTTACGAAAACTGGACGCTGCTGAGTAATTACTCGGCCGAGTAGTCCATACTCGGCCTAGTGTTGCCATTACTCGGCCGAGTATTACTGTTACTCGACCGAGTTCGGGTGTTTTTATTTTACAGTAGCTTCTGGAGGGTAGCTACTCGGCCGAGTAGAGTGAGTACTCGACCGAGTAGTCCTTACTCGACCGAGTAGTCTTAGCATTCAACCAAGTGGCCTCTGTTATGGGCCTACGCCTACCTTTTGACCTACTTGGACATTATATTGACTTTTCTAGCGTTGTTTTGTTTCGTCTTAATGTGTTGTCTTACAGGTATTTTGGTTTTATTACATGTCTTAGACGAATCTATAATGCGGAAAGTGCCACCTTGTGATTTGCATGGTTGTGAGAGAGTTGTTTGGTTATGGGTGATCGTGACGGATAGAGAGGAAGTGAATTGATGAACTTATTTAGACGAGGAGCACATTTGTGAGTTATGATGAGTTAAGTGGACGTTGGCTTAAGTAGTGTTGAGATAACCACACACAGCTGAGTGATGATGATAGAGTAGTAATGTAAATTTGAGGAATGCGAGAAAGAAAAGTTTGAAATGGAGCATGTGAAAATTATGGTAACTAGGAATATACGTATATATATAGGGATTTATGGAGATAGGTAATTATGACGGTATTAGGTAAGGAAATAAGTGATGGAAGGTCGTCATAGAAAAAGGAAAAGATTGATGTTTAGTGAGCTTGGAACGGTTTATGCCGCAATGTGGATTTGTATATAGAGATTGTGTTTGGGAATTTGGATTACCAAGTAGCGGACCTAGCTAGTTGTGTAAGTACTTTGGGAAGGTAACGGAATGAAATGAATTATGGCTTCTGGAAGTATTAAGGAAATATGTAGTTGATTAACAAGTAATTTTCTTTGAAGTATGGACTTATTGGTGATGAGTATGAGTGAGTAGCATGATGAGAGGGATTATGGATAAGAAATGAAGGAGAAGTTGTCGATATGGGCTAATGAGATTTGATTTTTTAGAAGTAATGAAAAGGTAACAGAAAGATTAAAGGACTAGGCTGTAAGGGAGTAAGTTGAGTGAATGTTAACTAAAGTTATAGAACATGAAAGTAAGGAATCGTGGAGATGTAGGATACTATCATGAGGGTGTGAGTTAAGAAATATATATGAATTGCGGAATGACTTGTTAATCATAAATTTTGGGGAAATTAAGGGAGAAAGAAGTTGATAGAGTATTCGCATGGTATGAGACTTTGTTGGTGAGTTAGGTGACGATATAATCATAGACAAAATTGCTATGGATATGAAGGCGATTCTTTTAATTGATTTTATAGAGTTTGTTATTCGGGATGGTAAGTGAAGATAGGAAGAAGAACTGTTATAGTTAAAGGTACTTGTAAGGGGGTTTTGACATGAATGATTGCGGTGTCGTGGCACTACAAGTAGTTATTAAGGATGATGTTGCGATGTGGATATATGGGGCTTTGGCTAGTAGTAGAGCATTGAGGATATGGTATTTTGGTTGGCTGGTAGTAAGTTTGTGAATCGAAAGAATACGATATGAAAGGCATCTGAGTTTAACCTTGTGTGTAAGATATATGTTATCAGGTGGTAACTTACGTGATCATGATTGGCTGGGTTGATTTTATTATGGGTCTGTAATATGTGAAAGTGATTGTGTGAGGTTCTGACCTTATAAGTAATGGTATGGTATGACATACATAAAGCTGCTATATGTTTAATTCGTATAATATGATTTATCTTCATGGTTTAGTAAGACAATATCGGAAAAGGATAATTGGTAGTTGGATGGGTCGTCAGATGATCGTTCTGTCAGGATTTTGTTTATTGGTAATGTAGTTGTGTTCCGGGTTGCGATCCGCGCACGGTACTCCGTATTGCGATGCCTGGTACTTTTGCGCTGCGGTGCGGCTATTGGTGACGGTGTTGCGATGTCGTTATCGGTTGTGGCCTAATAGGTGGGGTACTTGTGAGATGAACTTTTGAAAGATTATGCGAGTCTATTATGGGCATATATATTGTTGTTTTGTTTATTGTTGTTTTCTTTAATTTTACTTGCAGGTGATACTAGAATATAGTATGGAAGAGAGTTGTACATGTGGTCGGCGTTGTCATAGTTACAAGGATACCCTGTTGGAGAAACATAGTGGTGGAAGGTGATTGGAACTATTTCGATCGTATGATAGACTATATTTTGTTGACATAGTTATGGCAAGTGAATAGCAGAACATGCGTGTAATGAGCTGGAAATTGCAGTTGGTTCATAATCGTTTATCGGAACATGCAGTAAGTACTACGTGTTTGGGGAAATAGTATCATGTTCGTTATTGACGAGTTTGGCGACAATAAAACGAAAATTTAAGGTCTTGGTAGGTGTGTACTAATTTATGGATCGTGAGTGATAATAATTTATGGATCGTGAGTGATGTTGTGGGGATAAATGCGTGAATGAGGAAGAATGGGATTGTGTCGTAGTGTTAAAGAGTTGAGGTGGGGGTTATGTTGAGGATCTTGGAGTAAAGATTAGATGAAGTGCAAAATGATTAGAGGAATAAGCATTATTGGAGGAATAAGCACTATTAGTGATTATCGATGTTGAGGTTATAGCCGGATATCAGTGACATAAGATGGTGATATGGAAAAAAATAAGGATCTAGTACTAGTTGGGTTACGAGGACGTAACAGTTGTCTTAAGAGGGGTAGGATGCCGCACTGCGGTTATAGAAGCTTTGAGTTTTGATTATAGAAAGAAGGAAAGACTGGTGGTTTATGTTGTTAAAGGTATTGGCTGTACTCGTGGAGTTATATGTTTGGAATGAATGGATATAGAGTAAGGTTATAGCTATGTATGATTGCGATAGTGTTAACGGACTTGGTTAGTGACGATTATGAGTGTGAGCGAACTTCGAGGACGAAGTTCATTTTAAGGGTGGTAGAATGTAACATTTTAGGTTTGGTAATTAGAGGGTAGATGACGGAGATGTATGAGTTGTGTATTATTAGTAAAAGGATGGCAGAAAGGTGGTGTGGTATACGTCGTTATAATTATAGTACTTTAGAGTTGAGGTTGAACCGGTTGGAATAGATGCGTTATGATTGTGGTGATAAAGTAGGCTACGTTGTTGAGGGTGTTTTGTTATATAGGACGGGTTTGAACTTCGGGGACGAAGTTCATTTCTAAGTAGGGGAGACTGTGATACCCCATATCTGAATATGGACTACTCGGCCGAATAGTGTCTACTCGGCCGAGTAGTCAAAGTGAGATTTGAGGCAGGAGGTCTGCCGAGTGAGTACTCGACCGAGTACAGGAACACTCGGCCGAGTATCGAGTACTCGGCCTGTTGAAAATCATATTTCACATATCCCATATGTTTGTTTAAAGTTTTAGTCATAAAAACTTAAGGATCTTATGCATGCAATTGGAAATACATAAGAATAGAGAAGAAAATTAATTCCTCACATTGTAGCTATGACACGTTTTGGGCACAAGGGTAGGTCTCCTTCCTACTCTTGTTCTTGAGCTTAAAATGGTGGGATGAACCTCCAAAACCTAGTCTCCAAATAAGAAGACCTCCTCTTGATTGCACCAAAAAGGACCCAAAATACTACTACAATTATTAACTAGATAAATAGTAGTAGTAACCTTAATAATCTCACTTGTATCTCTTATTACTACTCTAGTAATGTAGTGTAATTTCCTTAGTGAGATGAGAGATTTTGTGTGAGTGGAAAGTGTAGAGATTTTGAGCATGCATGAGTAGTCAAAATATGAGCAACAAGTGCCCATAAATGGGAGTGGGAAACCGGGTGGGGGGGAGCTCAAGAAGAGCTTTTGCTTTTCTCTCTTTTCAAGCCTCTCATGCAATGGATGTGTAAGAGGTTGTAAGTCCTTTGTAAGATGTTGTCTTGGCATCTTATCAAAGCAAAAGGACAAAGCAAAATGGAGTATTATAATACTCCCTCCCACCGGTTTTGGCATGCCCATATGGGTTGTTTTTGTCTTATAAAATTTGTCCCACAAATGCTTATAAGTCTTATATTTAATTATCTCTCATAATTAAATATTAATTTGATCAAACATCAAATGTGTGACAAATTAATGAACAATATCTACTCAACTAATTGAGTAATATTTTACCATTATATAAACATATAATGGGTCCCATAATAATTAGTTAGTCAAATTTACAACCTCTTGTAATTACAAATGACTAATTGTCTCTACCTCAAAATCTTTATGAAATCTCTACTAATTTAATAATTCCCAATTATTAAATTAAATCTTATTCAATCCCATTATAATAAGATATAAACTTTATCAGTCAATTATCACTTAATTGAATAATAGACTACAATTAACCCGAGTTCGAAACTCAAGTCCAATTGTTAACACTCACAATATTAATTAAGGAATTAATTAATCTATATCACATATAATTAATTATTCATTTTGGGTCGCATCCTTTAGGTGTGACCTTAAGGGATCAACTGATCACCACCGTTTTCGCGCGAGTAACGTCAAACTCTAGTCAGCCAATCGTTACCTATTGTGTTGATCAGTCAACTATATGATATGTCATCCCTTGTATTCATTTAATGAGATTTATTTAATTATGTGTTCACACAATAATTATGTAATCGCACTATTGTTGAGAACACTCACTCCAACAATCTCCCACTTATCCCCGACAAGTGTGCGTCACCAATTCTCTTGTCCCATTACAATCTCCCACTCAATGCAAGGTGTCTTTCAAGTCGTACTTGCAATTGATCATATCTAGAGTGGTTTTTCTCGATCTGGAGAATAACTGATTGACCGGAATTATCTACCATAGATACCTTCCGAGCGTGGCCACGCATTTCCAGTTATCTACTCCTCGAGTGGCCCTGAGATTTTTAGCAACCCTGACAAAGGGGTGGACAATTCTTATTGCACTTATTCCCTTCGACTAGCCATAGCTCATCATAACCCAAAATATGCCCGTATAAACCCCAGTTACGAAGGTGTTAGGACATAAATCAAAGTTACTCTGAAGCCATGCTCCCTTAGGCGAATAGTCAATAGTCGAAGAATTGACTCATTCAGAATACAATAGTAGCTCCCGCCACGACCAGGCAATTTATATAAATAAATTCGCCAGAGCTCTATGAGCGGTCACTGCCCGACAGAGTGTTCCCAACCGTCTGTCTATGTGATCGACTAGTCATCCCATATGACTCTATGGCACTTGAACTTGCCATCAATCGCATCACACTCCAGTTACTTTGAGACGTCACCTCATATTAGCAACTAGGGGCAAATACTCTGTTAATCCAGTTCACTTTAATGGAGGTCAAAATTGTCTCTACAACCCATCAGATTTTATAAAAAGTACATTTTATGAGTTTTAATGAAAACGCAACGACAAGTGCGACTATGACATTCAAGTAGTCAATACTCTATTATTACTTAATGTCACATAATCTTAAGTGTTTTGTACACTTGTCTCTTGCAATAAGAGTTTAACTTGTGGACACACCCTGTGTCCGCATGTTCAAACTTTTCAAATTGCAAATTTCTTCATGTTCACGTTATCTCTTCATAAGGTGAACTTGCCAAGGTACATCTTCTAGGCTCATACCTAGATACATGCTCTTTATCCTAAAAGAGGCCAGTTATCCCATAACTTGTGATATAGGTCATGGTGGACAATCACCATGCATGTGGTAGTGTGCACTACTTAATCACTATGTACCTTGCTTATTATTGTAGTATCTTGTAATGACGATGTAACACCCTTACATCTCATTATCCATTTGGTCAAATTAAAGATCAGCCAAGGATTATCATAAATCCTTATGAGTTTAGAAACTTAGATTTGTGTGAATTCTTAACACAACTAAGCTTACCACCAAACTCTTAGAATAGTCCATTACTTCTCCTCGAGAACGTATGACACTTCTTTAGGCTAATCATTAACTCGCCATGCTCCTAGCATGTAGCTTCATCCATGATATGTGCTATATGGCAGACATGACTACACTAATGGCGGAAACATTAGTGACCTCAATCATGTAAACAAATCTCATTATGTTCGATGACTAGTCATGAATCTATCATGACAATACCCTCTTCATCATAATGAACAACCTATATTTGTTGATTAAACAAGATGTCATTTGTATCTCAATTAAACATCTCATGTCTTAATTAGATCCACAATATATCTTTTAATCATCCAGAATTGAGAACTCAAAATTCAGTCATTCCCAATGATTGATGAGTTTAGATTCTTTGTAGGATGATCTCACTCCCACTAATCTTCATGTCCATACATGACAGATTATATTCATTAATCATCCAGAATTGAAAACTCAAAAGTTAGTCATTCCCAATGAGTGATTAGTTTTGATTCTTTTGTAGGATGATCTTGCTCCCACTGATCTTCATGTTCATACATGACAGATTTGAATTTTTCATTCAATTCCATATGTTTAATCAAAAACATTTTGTGAATTGATACAATCAATTCCTTCTTCATGAGTTGGGGTAAAATCATATATGTTAATGAACACATCCTTTTCAAATTATCCATTTGAAAAGAGGTTTTGATATCCAACTTATTCATTCTCACAATGAATTAAGGAAATGATCATAGCGTAGTTAACAATCAACATAGCTTAAACTCGCACAATAAATCCCATTTATTTGCTTCTTCATGTCTTACTTACGCAATGCACAATAAATCCCATTTATTTGCTTAGGTTCAATATTAGTTTCATAAGGCTCTTAAAAAGTACTCGAAATTCAAATAGCTAGGCACAATTAGATCATCATCTAATTCCAAGAACATCTTCTTGAGCCAATGTGCAAGTTATATTAATGGAACATCTTCTTTTGGTTTCCTCACGTGGTTTCCTTAGAACTTCTTCTCTTGGAAATGTTTCACTCATAGATCCCATCTATAAAATTTTAAAATTCACTTGGTTCGTTGCTCAATTGCCTCCCACTGATCTCATTAGAAACCCACATGTCTTCTAAAGTGGTAGCATTGTGGGCAACAAACACACGCGAGTTTTATATGGCATTTGTATAATAAACTCTTTATTATAGGTACTACCATGTTCACCAAAACGTGGGAGTTCTACTTGCAGCTCATCAAATTCACATGTTTGATAGACTTGCTATTATAGGTATTATCTGGTGCACCGTACACCATTCATTCGACGTTTAGATCCCATCTATTCACCGTACACCATTCATTCGACGTTTAGATCCCATCTATTCAAGTTTGTTGCTATATCCACTCCCACTCTATCCTTAAGAAACACACCTGTCTTCTAAAGCGATAGCATTGCGGGCAACAAACACACGCGAGTTTTATATGGCATTTGTATAATAAACTCTTTATTATATGTATCATAAGGTGCACCAATTTGTTTAGGGCAATGTTAAGTTTATCTTGAAGCACATCAAATTCATATGTTTGATAGAAATCCTATCAATGGTATTTCCAGGTTGACCAACCATTTAGAAGTAACGTGGTCGTTTTGGATTACAAATTCCCCATAATGAGCCCATTATAAGAATTGATTTTATGAGGTGTGATGTTTAGTCACATTTGCATAAGTAGAATCACATTCATAACTTATGAACATGTAATGATCCCATCATTATAGTCGTCTTATCAAATCAATTCAATTGATTTTTATGTTTCATAATGCAAGAAGTATGTAATGAAAACTTAGAACGTCTTAAAATAAAATAGTGGGCTTGGGTTGAAAACCAAGCCACTATAATTCCAAATACAACAAATTGTCTTAAGGAAATTAACATCCAAGTCACACAAGGATGTAATGATAGTTCTAAAAATCATAACATAACGTTAATAAAAGCAAAGCCATGAAAACGAAGTCAAGCATTCATCGATCCAACATCTTTGGGCGGCTACCTCTAGCATCCCTTGGATCATCTATGCTTGCTTCTCCTTGCCCTTATCCTTCCTAGGATGCCCTAATTATGATAACAAGAGCATTTATTACAACTTGTATCATAATACAAAAGTTGAATTGTGAAGCATAAATTATGGGACTAGTTTTTATACCTACTGGAAGAATCTTTCCTGCTTTCATGGCGCCAAGATACTTGGAACAATTCCTCTTCCAATGCCCCTTGCCATTACAATAATGGCACTTGTCCCCAAAAGAGGTACCCTTGTTGGGCTTGGAGGAACTAGCTTCGGAAGCCTTTCCTTTCTTGGGAGCCATCTTCCTTCCCTTCTTAGCAACCTTCTTGAATTTCCCTTTGCTCTTTGCATTAACATTGAGCACATCCTTTGTAGAGCTAACACTTAGTCCCATGTCCCTTTCGGCTTGCACAAGTAATTTGTGCAACTCCTCAAGAGACACATCTTGGTTTTACATATTGAAATTCACCCGGAATTGCACATATGCTTTCACCTTGGATAAGGAATGTAGAACTCGATCAACGATGAGTTCTTTGGGGATAGCCACATTTTGCGTCTTTAGTGTCTCAACGTGCTCAAACAACTTAAGCACATGGGGGCTAACCCTTTGCCCCTCTTTGAAGTTGAGATCGAAAAAGGCGGATGCCGCTTCATATTGTAAGATCCTTGGTGTTTGTGAGAACATACCCACAAGCTTAATGTAGATCTCATAAGCCGTGCCAATCTTTATGGCACTTCTTTGAAGCTCGGTATCCATCGCAAAGATCAATACATTCTTTATCGCGGCCGACTCCTTTTGGTAAGCCTCATAGGCTTGCCTAGCCGCGAGAGTGGTCCTATTGGCGGGAGGGGCATCGGTAAGGTAACGAAGCTTGTCGTCACCTTGTGCGCGGCCATGAGAAGTTGGGCTTCCCAATCGTGGAAATTTGTTCCATTCTTTTCGAGTTTACATCGATCCATAAAGGATCGGAGCCATGAAACATGGTTGCGAGCGGTGGGTGGAGTTGTCATATTGATGAATTCACGAGATTAACTACAAAATGAAATATGAAGAAATTAAACACTCGTCGTTTTAATACTTGTAGATATTTTATATACAAGCGCATTTATTAAGTGACCTCAACCCAACTTATATAAATGATTCCGAGATCCAAATTCACATTAACTTGGGTACGGTGAGCCGAGTCATCCCTAGTTAACATAATTTGGTGGATTAACTCTTTAATCGATTCTACACTAGAACTCTCGGTTGATAATATTACTCTAATGATTATCTTTGGCCCGGAACACGTGCAACAGCGGTCAACACTCTTCCGTTGAGTCCAACCCAAATTTCGAAGTAATAACACTTATTATCCACTTACCCAATGTAACAAGGTTTGTATTACGGTGAGCCGGCTTAACTCCCTTGCAAAACTGGGATTCATGGTCTCTACTATTTGGTACGGCCAAGTTCTCAACTATTTCTTTAGCGTGAGGTCATGTCAATTTATTATCCATCACGTTTTAAGTGAATTAAAGTGGTGAACTCGATAATTATAATTGACACGGTCGATTTAAACTCGATGATTAAATGCATGGATGCATAGTTGTGGCGATTTGGCAATGCATGCAAACATATAAAAAGTAAAATGCAAGCATAAAACGATAAAATCCTAGTATGACCTTTCCTAGAATAGAGAATCTAATTAACTATTACAAATTCGGAAACCAACTCCATTGGTCCCTTGAACTTCAATTCGGCACGCATCCCAATAAAACTCCGTCTTGTCGGAACACCTTTCTGTATGGCACCGTCTTGAAGCATCTTCGGTTTAATTAAATTACAATGCTTTTCTACTTTATACAATATATAAATAGAAAAACTAAAATAATAAATAAATAAAAGTGATACGAGATCACATTAATTACAACCGAATCGATATTCCTATACATTTCGGGCAATACCGATTAAAAACTAAGGCCATACTAAGTAAATTTACATAATTCAAAATTACATTAATAAAAATATGACAATCATATGTAAATATGCAGCATGATAATATGTGTGAACATGCCAAATTTTAAGCCAAATCGCCTTATTGAGCCAATATCATATATTTGGTTGCGGTTTTTACGGATTTGCGTGATTTTAACTTCTTAAAATCTCAAAGTATTACATAAATCCCATTTATGTCCAAGTTAATCATCCTAACACTCTTAGGCTTCAAAAATTAGTCTCCACCAACTTTGAACATGATTCAACTTGATACGTTCTTTATTGCTCGTTAATTACTCGTATTTACGAAAATTAAAAGGTAAAACACAATAAATCATTAAAAATTCAAAAAACTCAAAATTAAAATTTTGAACATTCTGGTAAATTCCCAAAATTCCAGATCTAAAATAAAATTTATCTTTCACTAAAAATAATATATTTCACAAATAAATTACTTAAAACATGTTTTTAAGCCCATAAATCCAAATTTATTATAAAAACATGCAATAAATCAAAATAAAAATTTTGAATATTCTAAAATAGATATTAGAACCTGGAAATGACAAAATTTTAGATCTAAGTCGAATTTTTATTCACATGATTTAATTAGGTTCTTATTATTAACTTTTATCAACATAAATTTAATAATCAATAAAAACTCGAAATTTTCAACATGCAAAATTGGATCTGATGTTCATATCACATATGACATCTATGGGTAAAATTTCATATCATGAAATTCATTTTAGCCTCTTATGCTAAATTAAGTCACTATTTATATGATTTTTACCTCAAATATTATAAATCATGCATCATAAGATTAAAAAATCTCAAAATATACATAATCTCTTTACATATTTCATGTGACATCATATTAAAATTTCATGACTTAATTCGTTCTAGAACTCAAAATACCCATTTTTCCTCATAATATGACTATTTATCTCATAAAAATCACATCTCATGCAAAACAACTTTATTTTACACGAAACGTTTTGTACAATCTGTAACAAATATATATGAGAACATATTCAAAAATCATGATTTAATTCGACATTTAACTAATTTTCGTTTGAAAATGTCATTTTAGTTATATAAAATACATTTTATACAAATAATTATCAAAATGAACAATAAAAATCCATAAATTTATTTTTATGGTCTAAAATCCATTTAGAACCAGAAACTTTAACATGCAAATTAATTTCGTGATTTATCTTCATAAAACACAAATTACAAGTTTTATTCGTTAATCAAATTAACTCGGAAAAACGATCCCGATCTTGCATGCAACAACCATGGAGCTCTGATACCACTTGTTGGAAATCATAT
>JAGPOY010004934.1:0-11452 GCA_018983105.1 Silene uniflora | reverse complement strand
TTTTTTTGCGATGGCTACTGGAAGCTTAACTATTGTGTCACCCCACTAATGTTGGTTAGGCGGCTTTTAGTTAATGTTACCTAGTAAATCCGATCTCGATGATGAAAGGTTAATGGTTTGATGCACCAACCTGAGAGATTTAGCACCTATGCAATTTTTTTGGTCCGTCATTTATTTTTTATGTATTTTTGGATTGTGCATTAATTATGTGCACCTTTGTAATTTTTTTTTGGCCCGTACAAATTTGCATTTTTTCACCCTTTGCTGCGTCATTTATCATGTAATTAATTTTTCGATTGTAATTAATTTTTGGCTTTGTTGATATCGTTTTGTAGATGTATTTTTGGATTGTGCATTAATTATGTAAATTAATTAATTATGTAAATTAATCATGTAAATATTTGTATTGTGGATTAATTATGTGCACCTTTGTAATTTTTTTTGGCATGTAGAGGCCTGTTTATTTTTTCACCCTTTGGTGCGTCATTTATCATGTAATTAATTTTTTGTATTGTAATTAATTTTTGAGTGTAATTTTTTAATAAATCGATTGTAATTAATTTTTCGCTTTGTTGATTTCGTTTTTTTTGGTTTAATTTTTTTTTTGTATTCATGTGATTGTTTCCTGATTAATTATGTCATTCATTTCAGATTTCAGAAATTATATATATTTGATATTATATAGTTTTGATATATTTATATCATATAGAAATTATATATATTTGATATTATATAGTTTTGATATATTTATATCATATAGTTCATAGTTACATGCAGGAATTAATTCATAATTCAGAAATTCAGAAATAAGGAGATAGTTCACAGATGTAGAATTTAGGAGAGAGAGTAATTAATTCCAAAGTAGAGAGAGGTAAATTAATTGATATTGAAAACGTGGGGGACAAAGGGGTACAATTTCCCTGAATTTGTGCAGCCAATGGGAAACCTTGAATTGCTTGAGCTTTTATAGATAGGGGATGAGAGAATAATATATTCAGTTGACTGTTATTAACTAGACCTATTTCTCGTGCTAATTTTCCGCCACTTCTTTTTTTTTATATACAAGAAATTTTAAACAAGACAATGAAACGAGCGTGTTCTGAAAAGTATGCTCGTTTTAAATCGTTGAACAATCTTATTTTCATCAAGGAACCATATCAATTCGAAGAACACAAATTCTCATTTATAAATGGTTAAAATTTAGTATAATTTCCATCAAAAAAAAAAAAAAAATTTAGTATAATTATATAGTCACAATTTATAACCCGTCACAAGTCACGAGCCAAATCAAAAATAAAGAAATAACTTTGTAGCCTAAAAAAACAGTACTAGAGTGACATAGTGGATAGCGCCCATAGCGGCATGGAACTGAAGCCTACTGTACCAGACTACCAGATTTCATTCTCCTACTTATATAACGGAACCAATCTTTCTCTACATTTCATCAAATTTCACATAAAACCCATATTTTTCCCTACATTTTCTCTATTTCTATACACTTAAAAACACTAAAACCCATAAATATCAATGGAAACAAGCTCATTTTCCAGGGTTTTCATACTTGTCTTTATTCTCAACTTATTTTTGTGTTCTCAGTTCATACATTCTGCTATTACTTATGATGGTAAGGGAATTATCATCAATGGCCAACGCAAAATCCTCATTTCTGGCTCCATTCATTATCCTAGAAGTACCCCTCATGTAATTCTTCCATCTCTTCCTTTAGTTTATGTACATTTTTCGTGTTATAATGAAAACGCGACTGAGACCGAGTTATCAAGGTTTTGAAGGTTACCGCGACAACACATTGCACCCATATTTACTGCATTATATCTATTGTCCAAAATGTGCTGAATTTATGTTGATAGATTATAATTTGGATGTTTGTAGATGTGGGAAGATCTTATAAGGAAGGCTAAAGTTGGTGGCTTGGATGTTATTGATACTTATGTATTCTGGAATGCACATGAACATTCTCCTGGAAAAGTAATCTTCCTTTCAATTTTACTAATCCCTCCGTCTCATTCATTTGTTTACCTTTTTTATTCTTTCTAAGAGGTATTTTAATCAAAGATAAACAAATGGTTGGGACGGAGGGACATTAATATTTTGTGATAAAAGTTTCTAAAAGATGGTAATTTGAAATGTGGGTTTTGCAGTATAATTTTGAAGGGAGATATGATTTAGTGAGATTCATAAAGACAGTGCAAAGAGTTGGACTCTATGTTAATCTCCGCATTGGTCCTTATGTTTGTGCTGAATGGAATTTTGGGTAATTCAAATTAACCAACAATTAATTCTTTCTAATTATAGACTTCATTTAATAGTTACTCCCTCCGTCCCAATTATTTGTTTACCGTTTATATGGTTTAAGAGTAAATAAATTGCAAGATTAATGCTAGTTTGCTTTGTGTTTGATGCAGAGGTTTTCCTGTTTGGTTGAAGTATGTTCCTGGAATCAGCTTCAGAACAGATAATGAGCCATTTAAGGTCTTAATATTACTTCAAATTTTGTTATCACAGTATAAAATTTCACATTTTCCTATAAAAAAAACGGGTACTGTGATAGCGGTGTCTTTCGATCTTTGCTCATATAGTCATATGTACTTGAAGGCTTATTACTTTGAACAAATGAACAACTGTGGTCTGTGTGTGTAATATTTTGATTAAATTGGTGTCATTGTCAGTTTGTTATGATTCTACATAAAGCAATGAAAGATTTGATCTCTCTTTAATTTGCTGTCTAAGTATAAAATTTTACATTTTTCTTAAAAGAAAAATCATACTTTTTTAGCTCATTCTTTTGATCTTAGCTCACAATTACTGCAACTTTATTAAAATGGCACAGTATGTATAATGATTAATTAAATTGGTTTCATTTTCTTTTGATTGTACAGAAAGCAATGCAAGGCTTCACTCAGAAGATTGTTCAAATGATGAAAAGTGAGAGATTATTTGCATCTCAGGGGGGTCCAATAATCCTATCTCAGGTGTGGTACTTTTGGATTTCTCCTCTGAGATTATTTACATGTTAGAGCATGAGTAGTCTAGATCCCGAAATTAGTTGTTGTGACTCGCTTTCAGTTGTTTCACCATAAAGTGGCTGATACTGACTGTAAGTGACTCCTAACAAATCATGTTGGAGAATTTGATCAAATTGTTGTATAGAGACAATGTACATGTACTGGTTTGTCGCTCAGGGAATTTTTTTTGATGGATTTGTGGGAATTAGTTCTCACGTGGATACCGTGTTTTGTTAGATTGAGAATGAATATGGGTCGGAAGTTAAGGAATTTGGAGCAGCTGGTGAAGCTTATATAAACTGGGCTGCAAAAATGGCGGTCGGATTGAATACGGGAGTCCCATGGCTGATGTGTAAGGAAGATGACGCCCCTGATTCAGTAGTAAGTAACATTGCCTTAATATTTCACATCTTCAAATTTACATTAGTTTCGTTAAATGTTGCTAGTTTGCTGTCTGTGACCTTGTAACCTGATTTCTGTATGGTGCTTTCTACTTTTGTATTGTTTTTAGATAAACACATGCAATGGTTTCTATTGTGATGCTTTCAAGCCTAACAAACCAAACAAACCAATGATGTGGACTGAAGCTTGGAGTGGATGGTAAATCTCCTACACTGTGGCGTAATATACATAATTTTCTAGCGAGTCTTGTATGAGACGGTCTCCCGCTCTTACCAACCAAATCCTTATGTTTTATTCAGTTAAAGGGCTGGTCTCCAGTGGGAGACCGTCTCATATAAAGTTTCAGGATAATTTGTTTAAGTTTTTCATTCACCAGTCATTTCTGATAACTTTCTTTTGCTGTGGATTGTAGGTTTACAGAATTTGGTGGTCCAGTTCATGACCGACCAGTTGAAGACTTGGCATTCGCAGTGGCGCGTTTTGTTCAAAGTGGAGGCTCATACTTCAATTATTACATGGTTAGTAGCACTAGCCATCATCTTTTGGTTATGTTCTGACTTCTGACAGTAACTAAAATGTAGAAAACTGAACTGGTTTTCATTGGATTCACTGTTTTGGTTGTCATTTAGTATCATGGTGGAACAAACTTTGCTCGCACTGCTGGTGGACCGTTCATCACAACTAGTTATGACTATGATGCTCCCATTGATGAGTATGGTAAGTGTTATTTCGCTAATATGTTTAGATTGATGGATAGTATTTCAGCAATTGTTCATTATCGAATATAAACAGACTTCTAGGGCAAAGACTCAATACACTTTTTTTCTTCATCTGACGACATAATGTTCATTACAGGGCATACCGAATGACCCTCTCTGTGGGTTAAGTTTTAACTGCAGTGCCAGTTTATTTGACGAGATATTGATGTTAATATCATTATGAGAAGTTTTTATACATCTGATCCTAACTGAATATTTGATACTCAGGTTTAATCAGGCAACCTAAATACGGGCACTTAAAACATCTTCATCGAGCAATAAAGCTTTGTGAAAGGGCATTAGTCTCTACGAATCCTACTGTCACTTCACTAGGGAGCTATCAGCAGGTCAGTTAGCAGTGACTTATTCTGAGAATCCCATTTCCCAATTCCTGCGGCATCTAGTACTGCACAAAAATTACATGAAACAGTCTTACATGTCTGACCACTATATTTAACCCTATAACATTAAATGAAGAACAAATAAAGATTTGGTTTGGTTTCACATGATGAGAATCTTCCTTCATACTAGTCTGTCTACTGATATTGTTGGCCTGATTTTATGTACATGTACAGGCTCACGTCTTCTCTGGGAAAGGGACTTGTGCAGCTTTTCTTTACAATTACCATTTCACCTCATCTAAGAGGGTGACATTCCGTAATAAACAGTATGATTTACCAGCATGGTCTATAAGCATACTCCCTGATTGTAAAAATGTAGTCTTCAACACGGCCAAGGTATATTTGTTCGTTATTCCCGTATTATTTCATAGGTTATTTATGCTGTAACTATTTTTCAACTACGTTTCTTCCCTTTTCATCTAGGTTGGAGTTCAAACCTCACATATGCAAATGTTACCATCAAGTTCCCGGTTATTGTCGTGGCAAACATATGATGAGGATCTTTCTTCTTTAGAGGATAATCCGTCAATGACAGTTAATGGACTTCTTGAGCAGGTCAATGTCACCAGAGACAGCAGTGATTATCTATGGTACATGACTAGGTATGACCTCTAAGAGCAAACAGAAGATAAATGAATGATCTTCATTGTTCATGCTGTGAAATTAGGTGTGATCTGAGCTTGAGATAAGATATCTTATATGCTGAGATCGAAAAATAGAAGCAAAACATGTACTTGAATCACGTTGAAAATTTGTTGTCGCGTGCAAATAGTATTTGATACGTAATTTTAAAAGACATTTTATGCTTTGGGATATGATGGAATAGAAGAAAATATCCTTCATCAAAGACTAATCAAAACAAATTTTCATCATGGGTCATATGGGAACATCATCTTTGTACTTCAAAGGAAGAGGCAAGGCTTTGTTTATCCGAGCCCCTTATATTGCTTAAAAGGGACCTTTTGTCGCCCAGAGTAATACTGTTGTAGCTTTTGGTATCCAAGAGCAGTTTTTCATGATACTGATATTCTGTGGGTGTCTTGCCTTCCAGCGTTGTAGTCAGCCAATCTGACTTACACGGCCAAGCTCCCGAACTATTAGTGCAATCATCAGGGCATGCTGTTCATGTTTTCCTCAATGGGCAACTGTCAGGTACTTTTGTCAAATCTCACAGTTACCCCTTATTATAACTAGAGTAAACAGGTCCACAGTTACCCCTAATCATTGGTAATAAAATACTAACATTTTACCCTTAGCTAGATCACCTTTTTGTTTTAAAAGGTGTAGAAAAGGGCCATTTATTTTCAGATGGACCAAAAATGAAATTGGGACATAATAAATGGAATGGAGGGAGTATTACAATCTGCAATATTGTCCTTGAATTCAGGGTCAGCTTACGGATCTAGGGAGGATAGGCGATTTACGTTCAAAGGACCAGTCAAGCTTCGGACAGGAGTGAACAGAATTGCTTTACTAAGCGTAGCTGTTGGTTTGCCGGTATGTTTCCGAGTGTCATTCTAGTCATTGCATATATATATGGCGGTCCTAGGACCACCGTGATCCCCCAAGGACAATAAATGAGGGAGGGAGAGGGGATCAAGATTGTTTCACTGAGAAACAATCCTAAATATTCATTCACATTTGATAATACTCCTTTAATTGTATGGATATTAAAACTGTCTTACAGTGAAACGGTCTTGTACAAATACTATTGAAATTGCTTTGGTAGCATTATTGCTCATCATCGACCTGAGGGCATGATATAATTTTCCCGAATTGGTTTATATATCTATCATCATACTATCTTGTTACTGAAAGACAAATGCTGATTTATTAATTTGCCATGAAGAACGTTGGACCGCGTTTTGAAACATGGAGTACTGGAGTTCTAGGTCCAGTCATATTGCAAGGCCTTCGTAGTGGCAAGAAGGATCTGACGTGGCAGAAATGGTCGTATCAGGTTAGTCAACCTTCATATAACAGTGCCATGAGGGTCATGTTACCCCTGAGACTGATGCTTTATTGTTGATTTGTTTTATCTCAAGCTCCAAATAACTCTGTTTTTTAGATTGGATTGAAGGGAGAAAAAATGAATCTAGCATCTCCGACAGGAGTTTCATCTGCCGATTGGATGGAAGCTTCGCTTACTTCTCAGAGTACTCAGCCTTTGACATGGTACAAGGTGAGACCACAGACACTGGAGTGCTGGACGCCATTAGCATTAGACCGTCTTATTCTACTTACCCGATACTTACTCTTTAATACATTTAATACAACCCCTTTTAATTGTACGTCTGTTAAAACGATTTTCATTTGTGAGACAGTTTCAAGAATAAAGACTAACAGAAATTTTTAATGAATCTGAGATACGAGTTTATGCATTGTTGCAGGCTTACTTTGACGCACCTGGAGGAGTAGAACCAGTGGCTCTAGATATGCAGAGCATGGGGAAAGGTGAAATTTGGATCAATGGCAATAATATAGGCAGATATTGGACTAATTACGCTAAGGGAAACTGTGGTCCTTGCAGTTATCACGGGACTTATCGCCCTGCAAAATGCCAGCACGGTTGCGGTAGTCCTACTCAAAGATGGTAATACTCTATGCTTATCAGTCACCACCATATTGAAATGTCTGCCTGATCTGATAAATCAATGTATTACCTCACATGCGTTGTTGCTGTTGGCAGAACTGATCTTATCGCAGTCATCTGACCCAACTTTTATATCTCCGAATGGACCTTTACCCCCAAAATGACACAATAATTACACACCTACACATACTTGAGCCCGAAATAACTTGACCCAAATGCAAACATACCCGAATTACGTATACTGAAATTGACTTCTCAGGATGACCCTTTTGCCTAATCTTTATTGCCATAACCTTATAGTGAGACTGTTGTAGTTGTAATGTCTTATACTGTTTATTTGTGTTATCATAGTTGACTTCTAATGATAATTACTTCTTTGGTCATGTTAGGTACCATGTTCCAAGGACATGGTTGAAGCCTCGACAAAATTTAATGGTGATTTTCGAGGAATTAGGAGGGGATGCATCAAAGATCTCGCTTGTGAAGAGATCAGTAGCACGCGTATGTTCTGATGTGTATGAATACCATCCAACAGCTGATAATTGGAGCTTAGATGGTGAAAGTTATAACAAAACAGTTGATCATGTCAAGGCTCACCTACAATGTGGAGTCGGACAATCAATATCTTCCATCCAGTTCGCGAGTTTTGGCACTCCCTCAGGAACTTGTGGAAGTTTCCTCAAGGGAACTTGCCATGCCGAAGACTCCCACACCATTTTGGAGAAAGTAAGCCCGCCACTATATCATGACTTGTTCATTGTTTTTCTTAATACACCCCTGATCACTTGAGGAACTAGCGGCTCTATAGTTTCCTTTACATTGACCTGCTGCAAAAGTCCAAAGTTAAAACTCAAATGGGAAAGGTTCTCCGCCCTTGTATGTCCACCCGGCTTGAATTGCAATTGCTGCATCCCCATTGCATTGGCATATGGCGTTTAGCATCAACCAAAATTAAGAAAACTTAGCCTGATGTTTTACTGCATTTTTTGTCTGTCACAGATGTGTATCGGGAAGCGAAGATGTTCAGTTTCAATATCAAACATGAACTTTGGTGGGGATCCATGCCCAAACATTCCGAAACGATTGTCAATTGAAGCTATTTGCTCATAGGTTTGTGAAGCACAACTAAACAAGGTGTAAGGAGCCGTAAAATTTGTTTCACATCATGTCGTCAAATATACAAAGGGAAAGGTAAGAGAAAGAGATGATGGCGTAAAGGGCGACGACTGCCAATATACCAAGTTTTGTGAAACATTCTCTTGCCTTTTAAAAGGGAATGGAACAGAACAACACGAAGGCACCTATTGATTGCGACATGAACACGGTCTATAGGTACAGTGAGTGAAGAACATTTTACCTCTTGTATCCAATCGCGAGTGGTATTTTTTTGTCATAACATGTACTGAATAGCATGAGAAGTTTCGTGTTCTGAAAATTTTGCGCATTCTTTGTCCTGTTGAGTCTTGTTTGAGATAGTTTTACATACGATAAGATCAGTCGGGAAAAAAACTTGTGTATCCGTATGAGATTTCCATTATAAATTTAATGCAAACGAGGAACATATTGTGCTAGTGTTCCATGAAGGCATTCACAATGATATCTGCGAGTGATTTACATTTTACTACGATCTTGGCACCTCAGAGGATGCACATACCGCAAGGATGAGACGCTCAATAACAATGTCACAAGACCTCAGAGAATGCACATACCGCAAGGATGAGACACTCAACAACAATGTCACAACACAAGCAATATAATTATAATAACATTAACACATGAAGACAACCCAATCTCAATGTCACAGCAGCTTGTTATTATAGAAACGACGATGAACGAAGGATGTCATGATAAATGCACAAACCATATCTAAAACACACAAATGTTATTAGCTTTAACGTCAAGCTTAGCAAACTACAAGGGAAATCCAAAGCTAATCACTCGGACACACTGATTAATATTAGCAGACATCAACACAAGACGACTGCTCATTGTTAAACTTCCGGCTTATATTGCAGAAGTTGATGAAGTGCCACCTGAAACCTCTGAATGCTTTAGTACTGCAGCTGCAAGTTCTTCTTTCCTAGCACCCTTCAGTAGATGAACTTTCTCTCCATTTTTGAGGAAAATAAAAGTGGGCATAGCTTCTATATTCCATGCTTCAGCAACATCCTACAAGTGACAATTAGCAAATGGATCAACAAACACGAAAACTGCATATAAAACTTTGCAGAAACATCCAAGGTTCGAGTTGATGAAATCAAAGAAGCAAAGAGGTACCTTCAACTCATCAACATCAACCTTGAGAAACAGGACATTTGGGTACTTCTTAGCCAATTCAGCCAGATACGGTGCAATCATACGGCATGGTCCACACCAGGAAGCAGTGAAATCAATCACAACCTGTCATTATACAGGTTACCACATCAAACACTCAATCTCAATGAAACGGACCACGTCAATAACCTAGTTAAACGTAAATGAGGACTCTCAAAACTTTTAACAACATTAACTAGTGCTGAGACCTCCGCCATGGTCAGTAGTGGATTTAGGGGGGGCTAGCAGGGCTCTCTTGCCTGCTGGCGGATGGAAATCGCAAAAGTTTTAATTAAAATTTTCGAAATTTTTCGCCCCCACTGGTTTCAAATCCTGGCCACGGTTATCTGGTTTAGGGTTTGGACGGCAAATCCACGACAGAAATAGATGGCGTTAAATAAACTCAAACTACTTCAACAAACCACAGCAATAACAAATAGGTGAAACATATACTCCCTCAATCGCAATCATTTGTTTACCTTTTACATTCTTTGAAACGGGAATTTTAATCAAATTTTAACCAGTCCCAAATTACATGATATCAACACCAACTGAAAGGCATCACAATTATTCTTCACGAAAAACACATTTAATCTAAATTACTGAGAATCTAACCAAAAAAAAAAAAAACACCAAAAACCCTAATTCATCAGAATTTACAAATATTATACAAAAAAAAATCAAATCAATTTAGTTTTTAAAAAAAAAAGGGGGAAATAGAGAAGAGAAGTGTACCAATTTCTGCTCAGTTTTGCCTTTGTCAAGATTGAGAGTCCATTGTTCATTGGTGTGACATGCGATGACTTGTCCTTCTTCCGCCATTGTTCGATCTCTCTCTGTTGTTGAAATATTAAAGCGTCGGTGAAAAATGAATGAAAAGGTCTTTAATTTGAGGAAAATGCGATGATAATGAGGAAAAGGGTATAACGGCCGTATTTATAGAGAGGTATGTTGTGTGTGAAACGCTTTTGGGCCGAATTACACGTGTCCATCGGGTTTGGGCTTTTGTTTTGAATGGCATATGCTATTGTCTCATCTTTTCTTTCCTTAATTGTCGAATATGAGACCACCCACAACAACAAAAACATCTCTATCTAAAGTTGATATTTTCATAATAATCTCCCACAATAACAAAATGAATTTATCATTAAAGGATTTTTTGTGAAACTCATCATATTTAGATGAGTTTCACAAAAAGTTGTTTTATGATAAAATTTTTTTATTGTTGTGAGGAGATGAATATGAAAATATCAACTTTAGAAAGTGGTCTTTTTGTTGTTGTAGGTGCTCACAATGAGAGAATGATTGTCTTTTATTGTCTTAGTGGTCTAATTGACATGAAATTTTTCTTATTGTTGTTGTATAAAGTTTTTGGAGAAAATATCATCTTATCATAAAATGAGGTGGATAGGTTGAGGGCCCACAAAAAACAACAAAAACTTTTTGTTGTTATAGATGCTCTGATGATACCATATCATATAAGTAGGGATGGCAATGGATAGGATCTGGATAGGATCCGATAGGATCCAGATCCATATCCATGTGTCCTATAGTGGATCCATATCCGATCCATATCCACGGGGTCTGAAATTCCGAGATCCATATCCAGATCCATAGGATATGGACAGGATTTGGATCTATCCCGTATCCATTTGATCGTAAAAAAATCATTTTTCAAATATTAAAATATTATTTTTTAGGTTATACTACAACTTAACATAATGTTTATTTTATATTAGAATACAAATTTAAAAATAAAGTTGTAAGAATATCAAAATAAAGTTTTAAAAAATACAACAGCTACAACAAATAATTTTTTTGCAATTGAAAAATGTTAATAAGACAGAAATCATAGCTTAGTTTATGAAAAAACTCTAAGAAAATGATCTATTTTACTATTTTTTAAACTTATTTTTTAAATTTCATTTTAAAATAAAATAAAAATGGATCCAGGGTAGGATC
>JAGPOY010004933.1:0-11453 GCA_018983105.1 Silene uniflora | reverse complement strand
GTACTATTTTTTGAGGTTAGATACCTGGTCTAATCATATATACACAAAGGGTGGTCTAACTGAAGCTTATATTCAGAAATCGGAAATCAGAACTCATAATGAGTAATGACTTTGGTGGACCGGAACTGATGCACTCAAAGATTCAACACATAAGTCACTCTGAATTCATCCAAAATAACACTTCCTCGAAGAAAGAAGAAAAAACCAAAGATAAAATTAAAAAACAGCAATTCATGCAGCTGTAGGAAATTCTTTCTAAAGAGGGCAATTTCGGGTCAAATTAACATCAATGGTCCTCAGGAGCCTGTGAGTTTGTTGCTAATTAACTTTAGCTCATTTGACACAGACGATCGTGTTGGTCCACATAAGACAGAATTTGAAGGTTAATACACAATTGATACGACTTCATGAAGTACAGACTACAGCGTCAGAATTGGCTGGAAATTGCTGAGAAATATGCTTGAGGTGCACATAATGTGGTGATAAAAATTGATCTAATATAATAAAGCGATGTGGCAAATTATCTTACAGCCATTCCCCATGGCAAGGGCACCGGAACACTGCTAGGCGACCAAATCGAGTGAAAGTTGTAGAGGAACACCCTAGGGATGTAGATAAAGTGACACTAGCAATTGATTCGATACTAAACAATGAAGTGATGCATCAAGCTTCAAACCAAGTTCAACTTTCCCCATAGCCAGAAAAATGAAAACCGAAACAACGCTAGATGAATTAATCAGGCACTCATGTGGCCAAAACAAGTCGTGTATCTATGAGTTTGTGTTAACAACCCAATCTCATTCTGACATATTCGCCTTCGGTGGTCTCCAAATGCCTAAATTGACGGCATTAAGTAGCATCAAAGACAACTTCCCAAGCAATGTTTTTGAATTGCACAAAACTGTACACAAAATTGTTAAGGTCTTATATGAAGCAAAAGCCATACGAAACAGGCAATTCATGCAACCGCTATGGGTCTATGGCTATTACTAGAACAGAATTTTGGGTTAAATTATCTTATAGGCGGAAGTTGGAACAGCTCTTTGTATGAGGTCTTGATCGTCCTAGGCTGTTCAAGAGTTGTTCACAACTTTACCTCATTCTGACAGTTGTTCCCCTACAAATCCAGAATTGCAACAAAAATTCCAACAGATTTGGCGAGGATATTCTTGAAAGGCATAAATTGAAGGTTATATAACTCACATATATAAGACGACTTCCTTGAACAAATGTTTTGAAATCGCTTAGAACTTTACATGAAACTTCATAGTGTCGTATATGGACAAGATTAGACACTACCCAAGATAACAATAAAGATAGGTAATTCATGCAACCGCTTAGAATCCAAGAAGAGGCAATCGGTGGTGGATCTAATGTACATATAAGCTGATGTTGACAACTTTGACCAAATCTTACACGATGATTCGATTTGGTCCAAAACAACCAAATTTGAAGGTTATAATACATGTTCAGGCCAACTTCACTGGACTTAGTATCAAAATTGATCGAAATTTGGCGAGGGATGCACATAAATGTGTTGATCAAACATGATAACTGGAATCAAGTTTCATATCCATGTTTTCCTAATCTCAGCAACATCTATAAATATCTATTACTCATACCCGGATGTCTAACACAGGTATTCCCTGAAAAAGATTCATGTTTCGGCTTAATCCCGTGTTAAAACTGTTGTGTTGACAACCGACATTCTTCAAGGCGGTGTTTTAAAGCTCTACATAGGAATCACACCAAGAAGTCTAGCAACTAAAACTAACAAATACAGCAAACCAGGCTATATTCTTCTTCCCATGATCCCAGAAAAAAATTATCAAAAACTACATTGAGGTTCTATATCATACAGTCTGCAGTATTAAACTGCACATACATAACATCAACAAAATTGAAGTGTGAATGAAATTCCGAAACTAACCGGAAATGAAACACCAATTTGATCACTGATCAATGAACCTGTCTTCTCACAATACCTGCCCAAAACACACATTCAAAACCCTAAACAACAAAATAACCAATTTTAAACATGTCTAACCATGGCATTTGATACAATAGCAACAATATACCCCGTGCCACACTGGCTCGGGGTTAGGTGGTCAGATACACGCAGTCTTACCCTTGTGTCACAACACAAAGAGACTATTTCCAAAGGACATTTAATTAAATAAAAGAGCGAGAGTATAATCGAACCTTAGGGGTTGTTTGGTTAACGGACAAACCAGAATTTCATTAAGAGTCTTACTAATTCCTTCTCCTAAACTTTTTAGCAAAACTCTACTTCCTCTCACCATTTTTTTCAACAATTAAAAAAATTAATTTGGAATCTTATTTTCTATTTATACTTCCCACACTACCCTCGTCGTTTCAACCATCTTTTAACAAAAACGACGTCGTATCAGCCTCATACTACTACGCTGACTTTCCTCCTTTACACCCCCCATATAACATGATTTTCTAGAGAGAGAAAAACTAGAGAGAGAAAGCAAATAATCATGAATGTCCATAATGGCGGAAATCAAATTCGAAAATAAATTAAACCCAATTTCAGATGAATGGCGAGAGTGTTAATTCGAACCATTTCATGCCGAAAATACCCTTCTTTTTCACAATATTTTCCTCGTTATTTTATTCATAATAATAATAGTAATATTTCAATTGTTCACCAAATTTCAAACTATTTGAATCATCAAACCCTAAATAGATCCCAAATTTATCAAATTCATGCACAATTAATAACTTCTGGTAGAATACAAAACCCATTTTTATGCAGCAAATTGCTAAAATTATCATCTTTTGTAGAAGATTTGCGTTACATTTTATGGGTTTTTGATTTAATTAAAAGCCCGGATATTGTTTGTGTTAATACTGTGATAAAGGCTTGTTCTATAAGTTTTTCACCATTAAAAGGTGTTAATTTTTACTTTGAAGTGTTAAAAAATGGTGGTCTTTTCCCTAATTCTTATACTTTTACTCCATTAATTAGTTGTTGTTCTAAGTTGGGTGATGTTAATTTAGGTGAAATGTGTCATGGGCAAGTGATTAAGTATGGATTTAATGGTGTTTTACAAATTGAGAATTCTTTGATTCATATGTATGCTTGTTGTGGTGTGATTGAGATTGCATCGAAGGTGTTTGATGAAATGATTGAGAGAGATTCGGTGTCGTGGAATTCGATAATTGATGGGTTTGCGAAAATGGGTGATTTGAGGAGTGCACATAAGATGTTTGATGTAATGCCTGAGAGAAATGTGGTGTCTTGGAATGTTTTGATGAGTGGTTATCTGCAGGGTAAGAATCCGGGGTGGGTTCTGAAGCTATTTAGGGAGATGGTGACGAAAGAGGTGTTAGGGAACGATGCGACTGTGGTTAATGTGGTTACGGCTTGTGGAAGGTCTGCTAGGCTCAAAGAGGGAGCTTCTGTACATGGGTTTCTAGTTAGAAGATTCTGGCGGTTGAATTTGATCATAAACACGGCTCTAATCGATATGTATAACAAATGTGGTAAAGTAGATGTGGCGCGTGGTATTTTTGATTGTTTACCAAGGAAGAATTTGGTTTGTTGGAATTCAATGATCTTGGGTCATTGCCTCCATGGGGATCCTAGGGATGGGCTTCGTTTATTTGGAGATATGGTTCTTTCGACCAAGTTGAGTAATGAAACGAAATCTCACGAGAGTGAAATCTCAAGTTTAGGAGAACGAGTGCATCCAGATGAAATAACCTTTATTGGTGTTCTTTGTGCTTGTACACGTGCAGGGTTCATGGAAGAAGGACGAGTACATTTCCAACAGATGGTTGATGTATATGGTTTAAAACCCAATTTCGCACATTATTGGTGCATGGCTAATCTTCTTGCAAGTAACGGCTTTGTGCAAGAAGCATTAGAGACTGTTAGAAAAGTCAGCGATTCTGCCATTGATATGCGGCCTGAATCCTTAGTGTGGGCAACTTTGTTAAGTTCATGCCGATTCCAAGGTGAAACAACTCTAGGTGAAGAAGTAGCCAAAGCACTGATAGAACTAGAACCAAACAATGCAATGTGCTATGCCCTACTTTACAACATTTATGCGGCAGCTGGTCAATGGGAAAATGCTGCCGTGGTAAAAAAGTTGATGACAAAGACACTCTCTGGGAAATTGCCTGGTTGTAATCTTGTCGATCTGATAGAAATTGTTCATGATTTCAGACTAGCAGATAGGATGAAAAATGGAGAGGATGTAGTTATGATGATGGATGAGGCTCTTAGGCTTAGCGGTTCTGATTCTCGGCCCCAAGAGCTCTCCTTATCAAACATAGAATGTCAAACTTGAAACTGTTTTTTGAGACTGGTGTAGTTATGATGAGATTGGGTAACTTCACCCCGTGGGCCTGGGCAAACACTTAACAGTAGCGATGCGGAATGCTGCTAAAGGTGCATCTTCGCCAAAGGACTCTGAAGAGCGCATCTTGGCAAAAGGATTATATTACTGTTTCTTTGCCTGCCTCAAGCTTACATTACTGATCGAAGTGCTGAATTTTGTGCTGTTCTTTTGATAGCTTAGACTCACATTTCATTTATACTCAAATTTGAATTGTGCTCTTTCTAGACTTGGTTACTAGAGAATGACTTCCCTCTCCGAGCACTTTAGACAATTGTTCAGTTTTGCAGCAAAAATGTAACTGATCCAATTGTTCAGATTTCGATTTTTTTGGTATGATTTTGATGAGAAATAAAAATTGCGTTAAGTTTCACATTTTATGGGTTTGATTACTTCATTAGTTAAATTTGTGGTGCTTATAAACATATTTCATGTCCAGCCGCGAAATCAAATAACAAATTTTTTTATCCCTGCCTTTTTTGTGTGATCTATATAGCTTTCGCCGAACTGTGGTTGATGTTGGTGTCATCTTAATCACATCATGTGTTTTAATCTCTAGCAATCCGCGCTACTTGTAAGTCCAGGTAGTTGTTTCCTGACTCTAATAATACTAGCCGAAACAAACCAAATTAAAAACACAATAATTGTTTAATTCGGTGTATGTTATTGCCAGGTGAACGATTAAAATAGCACGATATCAAAGCTTCTTTCTACTTCCTTCTGGAATTAGACTTCAGCAGTTCAGCTGCACTCTCAATTTGCACGACATAAATCACAGTACATCAATTATCAAACAAAGAAGAGATGAATGAAGCGAGAAATTTAGCTGAAATGCCAAATATTAATAAGATGTCATAGACGTCAAGTACCATAATTACGACAAAATTACAAGGTGCGAAAATGAGGGATGCTGCCCACGAACAGCAACCTCCAATGAAGAGCACTGTTAATTTACAACGCCACCTTGTACCACCATTAACATACTCTTAATTCTTAAACAAAGATAAATGCAACACCACGAAAATGATAATCGAATTGTCTGATTACACATTTCCACAATGATTAATTAATTAAGCTGGGCAATCATTCAAAGGCCCACTGGTTCTCCCTGCGGACCTCCTCTTCCTCTTCTGGTGTGAAATCATTTTTGATGTTGAAAGTCTTCCTTATCTCCTCGGGTGTCTTTCCCTTGATCATGTCAGCAACAGTTTGGCAAGTCAAATCCAGCAAGCTCTTAATGTTCAGGTAGTTGGCAGCCTGTATGGAACAAAACTCGGTCAAACAAAAGAGCAAAATCCACAAAGACGATAATTCTCAAGAGATAACATACATAACCATAGCTCTCAGCAGCTGGCAAACATTTACGGAGTACACGACAAATAAATGTTGATTGTTGAGCATAAGAAGCCATATTTGTTTACGCGTCGGAATATTGGCTTTTCGGTTAGATACATGACAAAAGGATTTATCATAGATTGACAAACAGAAGTTTTAAAGGAAAAGACTTGGGAGGAGAAGTAGGACAAATGGTAATAAAAATACACAAAATCGCATTGATGCGACAAACTAGCCCTATAATTCAAGGCCTACATATAGGTAGGGAGGAAAGTGAGTAAAAAAACTTGCCAACGGTGAAATAGCAAATCCATTGTGTCATTACTACACTATATAACTCAAACAAATGACCTATACAACGAGATACTCCACTCCACAACTGCTTAATAAGCTTATGTAAAAAGGTTTGAAACAAACAAATCCCAATATATCTACGATCTAACGTGGAAAAACGTCAACAGAACATACGTAGCAACCGTATAGTAACACAAATTCATTCCAATAGCTCTTACTTCTAAGTTCAGTTCCGTAATAATCTTGGACACAATCAAACTAAAAATTAAATAAATTATTGTTCCTGATATACTCCCTAACACGTAATTTGCGAAGCTGTTGAACAAGATAATTGTGCCCGATGATTATTACGGAACTGAACTTAGAGGTAGGAAAGAGCTATAGGAGTGAATTTGTGTGATTATACTCCCCAACACGTAATTTGAGAAGCTGTTGAACAAGATAATCAACAAGACAAACATGAAGACATACTCAAAAGAAAACCCTAACCAGCCAACTCACTCAAGAATTCGTAACTAAACAACATCGAAAATTAGTAATCCACGCATCTAACGGCTCAATGAGCATCAAGAAACAGTCACGACAAGCAAAAACAAAAACGAATTGACGGCGAAAACTCTTCCAAGAATCAAAAGCAAACCCTGACTACGTAAATTAACACGAACCTCCTCCAATTTCACTTCTAATCCACCACATAATTTCATAATATCAACCAAAATTTCGCAAAACTACCAACCACAAAACTACTAATCTCTACTTACAACTCCTCAATAATCGAATACAAAAACAAAAATCGAATCAACAACGACGAAATCTCTTAATAGAGTTAAAAGCAAACCCTAACTTAGTAAATCAAGTCTAAACTCCTCCAATTTCACTCTTATCCTTCTAATCCACCACATAATTTCAAACAAAAACGAATCAACAACGAAGAAACTTCTTACTAAAATCAAAAGCAAACCCTAACTTAGTAAATTAAGTCTAAACTCCTCAAATTTCACCCCAATCCTTCTAATCCACCACATAATTTCACATTATCAACCAAAATTCGCAATTCTAACAACAACAAAACAACAAATCTACGCAAATAACACCAAAATTCGCAATCAATAAACAAAACGATTCAAAAACAAAAGAGAAAGAGAAAGAATCGATGAAACATACAAGGATAAGATCAAAGAGAGTTGACTGGTCAACTTTAACAAACTCAACATCCCAAGCTTTAAGATCCTCATCCACAGCAGCAGTACCGGTACCGGTGGCGGTAGCGGCGGCAGTCGCGGTGCCGGTAGCGGTGGCGGTAGCATCATCAGAATTAGTGGAAGCGGAATCGACATGCTTCTTACAGTACTCAATAACCTTAGCGAGAATAGTACTGGTAACATTAGGAAGAGGAATAACATTATCAGCACAATCATCTTCAACCATATGCTTAATCGTCTGAGACTCCATAGCTACGATTTCGTCGATCTCGAAGGTTTCTCCGTCGGAGCTTTTTAGGGTTATTTTTCGATCTGTTGTCGCCATTTTTGGTGTGTTTTTTGAAACCCTAGGAGAGAGAAAGTTGATTTGGGGGAAATTGTTGTGAGATTGAGAAATGAGGGTTTGAAGGGGGTATTTATAGGGGATGCGATGCGGTGCTGTGGTTGTGTTGAGGAGTAATTTTGTGGGGTACGTGTCGATTTTTGATTTGTTGTAGGTAATATTGGTAAGTAGGAAAAGTAGTTGTAGTGATAAATGATCATTTCAAAAAAAAAAAAAATTAATAGGAAAATGGGATTATATTCTGAATTCCCGATTCATTGTTTGAAATTTGAATTGTAACTAGATTGGTGGGTAGATCCTCGGTTCGACTTTATAAATTCGTGTTGAAAAAATGTTTTGATTGAAACCGAATTCAAATACGTGTCATATGCTAAGGTTAGCTGTCTAGGTATAAGCGAATAGTAAAAGGTTTCTCGTATTATTAGGTATAAGCGAATAGTAAAAGGTTTCTCGTATTATTGTTAAGTGGTAGTATTTGGATTTATTTTATTGTTTAAATAGATATTATCGTCTTAAGCACGACTAGTTGGTCCTATTTTTGTGTTCATCTTGTGTATACCACTCCTTTTCTTTCCAACACATCATGATAGTCTATTTGTTTAGATCAATTGTTTACTATTTATGTTCTTTGTAAGCAGTGGTGGAGCGAGGAGGGCTAGTAGGGGCGATCGCCTGGCAAACGTTTGAAAATTTTGAAACTTTTAATTAGAATTTTCAATTTTTTTCGAGGTTCCCTTATAAAATTACCCTTTCGCCAACTTTAGATCCTCGCTCCGCCAACATTTTGATCAAATGTAACAAATAGTTGGGATAAAATGAGTATAATTTTCACGATACATGTACGTTGGATGGTATCTTTAGGCACGGTGATGGAACCGATTGAAAATATGGCGGATTTGAAGTTCGTGCTTACTCTTGAAGGGAGTTTAAGATAATGAACACGAACACTTGTGACGACAAATTGGCGCAAGCGGAACCCATGGCAAATAATAAAGCAACGCATTACACGACTCACACCGTCTTCGACTTAACCAATACCCAAGTGATCATGCTGGGGAGTAAACAGCTAAACCGGAACTCAACTCTTTCATGGTACCACATAATGATACAACACAACTTAGGTATAAAAAACACATTGTCAGGCAACTAGACTGGACACTCAAGTTCGCAAAAGTAATCCCAAGGAAATTTTGGCTTAGTTTCGACAAATTTAATTCATTCTGATACAGTCGCATCCAAGGCCTTAGAATGCCTGATAAAAGGATACAGGTAATGACTGAGAGAATGTACAGAAATTTATGAAACATATATGAATCAATATGGTGGAACATATTTGAGTCAATGTTGTGAAAGACGTACCAAAATAGTGGACGATAACTATTTATGTCGACTTTTGTCATGTGCATCAGCAGGTAGCACCTGGAGCAATTGTGTGACAGACTAACGGGTTTCGTTGATGATTTTAATGTGCAAAACTCCTAATTAATATGCTAAATCTTCCCCAAGCGAATTAAAGAACCATACAAATTATGTTTAATTTCCAATGATTTCCGCTTAGGTACAAATAATCACATTGTAGCCTTCAATTAGTACAGGGGAAGTTTACAGACAGGAGTCACAGTACAGTCAATTGAAGAAGTAAGAATATCTGTTCACAGCATAGCGAATGCTGAACAATTACCTCTGTATACGACTCTTGAACAGGTACGTTTTCCTATGAGTCCATGAACTGAGGAGAGGGTGGGGTAATTTTTGTCTTCTTTTCACCTGCAAGAAGTAACAGTAGTGTGGATTAGAACAAGAAACCGAAGATGAATGTCACAAATTAATATTCTGTATCGATCAACTTATCGAGCCAGAACATCTGGAAGCAACGCGTATCAGATAACAATATTTTTAACTGTGCCTACCATAAGCACCACGAGTTTCCACTTCTCGCCATTCTTGAACAAGAGCACAACAGCAACACATGAGATGGGAGAGGAAGTCATCAAAAACACCTCCCTGCAATATGAGAAGTTTTTAAGATTGGGCAGCCACGTGTGGTATGTTGAAGGGCTAGACATCAGAATAAAGAACATCCGGAAGGCATGATAGACTAGGCTACACGTATCAAAGTATCAGACACGGATGCATGTCGGACAGTTGTGATTTAATGTTTTTTAGTCTAAAACGAGGTGTTTAAGTTTCCTACCGTGTCGGACAATTCCTGTGCCTAAGTGGCGCCTAACACACGACAAGTTGAGTATGTGACGTTTAGAAGAGTCAGAAACCTTTGGCACTACTTTGCACTCGGTGCCTTGGTGAGTTGTGGTGCTCATTTTATTGTGAATAGAGTGGTCATAAATAAACAGAAACTTACACTGATATTCAGCTTCTTCCGGAGCTTCCCCCTGACACAGCAAGTGTAGCAAAAGCAAGATAATACCAGAGAATAAGCCAGCAACTCATTACAGGCAGCAGCAGAAGCTGTCAATAGCAAAGTGAAAATCACATACTGTAAGCTTCACCTTTTAAGAATCTGCCCTAGATTTCTTGTATTTGTATCTTTAGATGTACATGGAGCGATTAATAATCGAAGTTCAAATCAGTTGAAAACTTCGAATGGGTACAAGAAACTTTTAGTCTTCTCATTAATATCAGGCAGAAAAGCAGCAGCTTGTTATCCAAAAAATTGTCCGAAGAAACATGTTCACTTTCCCCTGAGATTTCCGAGTGTCTAACAGTGACTCTCGAGATCCATCAGAAACTTTACATGGATTTAACGGTACGAAGATTTTGTGATAAGCAATCCTTCATATGAGAACTTTAGATATGAGACTTACACACGTGTCTACTATTTGCCACAGTTGAGACTTTTGCAAAAGTACCACAAGGATAGATACAAGTTTTTAAACCTGCAAAACCGAAGATCATTGTTAAGCTAATAGGGCAAAGCTTGCAGAAACAATATCCTAAAAAGAACTCTATTGAGCTAAAATAGAGCAAGGTAAAGACATGACAACCACGGCCAAAAGCGTAAGGGACATGAATGATACTTACACAGGCAAGGCTCTGAACAACAATCTAGCAAATCAGTGTGCCATTCTTGGAGCTGATTCGAGTCTTGGCTTGAAAGAAGATTGCGGTTTGACGAAAATGAAGAGGTAGTCCTGCACACAATCACTAGCTATGAAAAATAACCTTTAGCTAACTGCTGAAAAATGTCCCTAGATTTTCAACCTTTCCAAATCAAAAGCCTAAAACCAAATAAACAAGATATAATTAGCTTTAAAGTTGTTAAGATATATGTACAAACGTATAATACTAGACAAGGCAAGTTTCGATCTCGTATAGCTCGGAAAGTTTCTCATGTGTAAACTTGCTAGGCTGTATGAGGAAGTTGTCTATTTTAGCAACCAGTCACATATAGAGGAAGTCGCGGAGAGAAACATCATAGATATAAGACACAAGTTTCTATGCTGTAATACTAACCTAGAAGTATCACTTTTCTTAGGAGATATTGCATCAAGCGAGTATTTTTCATCAGAAGGAGGTTGGATTGGCTTTGGACTTTTCACTGGCAAACTCTTTTCTGCGTCACAAAACCCAGCAGCAGTTTGTGTAACCTCCAGCAGTCGCTCGATGACTTCACATTCAGCAACATCCCAATTAGCTTGTGATCGTTGTAGTTCCAATCTGAGTTTTTCATTTTCTTTTCTAAGTGCTTCGTCAAAAGAGCACTTTGGGTATGAACAAGAAAGTGTTTTCTTCAATACGACAGTATCATTATTACAGGGATCTGGCTTTAGAATCACTTGCTGCACCTTTTCATCCTCCGCGTCTAGAGTATACTCGCGTTGATCCATTTCTATGACATGTAGTTTCTCCTGCATATATGCTTAGAAGTCAATTCACAGGGATAAAATT
>JAGPOY010004932.1:0-11454 GCA_018983105.1 Silene uniflora | reverse complement strand
TAGTAAAGCATATAAGGTCTTTAATAAAAGGACTTTGTGTATAGAAGAAAGTGTTCATGTAGTCTTTGATGAGAATAACATGTTTGATAAAGCTGAACAGGATGAAGAAGAAGATTTGAATGATCCTGACTTTAGACTGTCTAGAGATGATCCTCCAGAATTGGAATTGGATGAAGATAAAGAAGTTGAAGGAACCAATGATGAACAAGGAAATTCTTCAAATGATAAAGGAAAGAGAACATCCAATAATTCCCGCAAAAAAAAATATCCAATAATAACTAAATAATTAAACGGAGAACAACCAGCATCATAATCGAAGAGTGTATCACAACTCACAAGGGAGACTTACCGGAAGGAATGAAAAATACACAGTTTCCTTGCTGAACATAAAAGCTTCAAATTGCACATATCAAAATTCTTATAGACTGCTAAAGACGGCCCTAATACTTCAAAGGTCTAGACCATACGTAGTAAAGGCCAACAGAAATACATTAAAATCTAAATAACATAGCATAATTGCTACTTATTATTAAGGCCGGGAGTTCCGCAACAGGCGTTTCCGCGCAAATGTCCCAGCGCCACAACAATTAAATCACAAAAGGCATAACTAATCAACGAAAGATCCCACCCAACCACCACGCCTTTTGCCACTGGCAGAGCCCGAGAGATTAGAACAGCAAGTTCAGAATTTTCGGTTACAAGAAACTATAATGCAAACATTGTTGAACCTACAAAGCACCCGCTAGAATGCCAACTTGGCCTACACCATAAAAGAAAAAGGAATAGGTAAAAGCTAGCCGGCACTATTAAGAGCAAAGAACATAGAACAGGACGATACGATCATAATTCGATGACTCGTTCATATATATCCGTATTTCTTCAGGAATACACAGACATTAAAACAGATGCATACAAAGCATTATTCTCAAATACATGGAGGTCTTTGATTAAAATTCCAATTCATGTATGAAACCAAGCAGTTCACCAAAGCAATCTCAACTGTACCTCCACCTTCTATGACTCGAGTATAGTCGAGCAATTAGCATCTGGAAATTCAACCCGTTTTAAACGATGCTTCGAATAATTTACCATATCTTCTAGTTTACTCATAAAATGCTGCAAACACATACAACCAATATGAGTTCAAAAAAATAAAAATAAATAAACATCTGCAAAACAATCAACCTGGGTTCAAAACGAGATGCATAAAAAAACATTGCTCATGGGTAATTTTGAATTATGAATCTCAGTGACAGACCTTACAACGATCTCATAAAAATTGAAAGCGGGATCTTACCTCGTAATTATCAGCATAATCATCGGCATCATCATCACCATATAGTTTCAAAAACGTCTGCAAACTGCCCAAGTGACACTTCTAGTGATTAATTCATCATATAATCTCGTAATGATCAAAGCTGTATGTGCATATTAATGTATATTGACCTCAACAAACACGACTCAGATCAATTTCTGAAATTGAAGCCACCGATTTAGGATTTGCCCCGATTGACGCTGCGAACATGGAAGAAGAAGCACCAGGAAAATCGCAGAAGAAGGCGGGTCGCGAAAGCTGAAGAACAATTAGAAGGAGAATGGAAGAAGAAGGTGATCAGCCGAACGGGAAGAAGGGAAAAATGGGAGAAGCTGTGATGAGGGGCAGACGGCTAAGATTAAAGGGAATTTTGTTTAGACGGCTGAGATCGCCTACTATTCATAAGCTCACTATTCTTAAGGGAGCAAGGCAAGTTTTGATTTGTTTGGGGAAGGCAAATACAAGTGTTTGTAGTTTTAGGATGTAGGGATTTCAAATAAATTAATTATTAAACTAAAAATAGATTAAAATATTATTTTTGAAGTATAATAAAGGTCTCCAAAATACGGGGTGTTACAGAAATATTGTTCCATATAACCCAGGGTTACTTTTGATGTTTGACGCCCATATAAACGTCGAGTGGTGTAACACAGCTAGGGCCATTAAGTACCTTTTCAAGTATATCCTAAAGGGCCCGGATAAGGCGACAACTGTAATCTCCCAAGATAAAGAAGATGAAATAAAGTCCTACCTAGAATGTCGCTATCTTTCAGCATGCGAGGGTGCGTGGAGAATTTTTGATTTTGATATCCACGAAAGGAGTCCAGCGGTAATGCGCCTTCCAGTCCACCTAGAGGGTGAACAAGTTGTTGTTCTAAAAGATAAAGACCAACTGAGAGTGGTTGTAACACCCCCACCAAGAGCCTTAACTAGGCCTTCTCAGATAAATAGAACTGTTACCATATCGGTTTCCCGAGGTAGCGATTAACAAAGGTAAACAAACCAAAGTACTTTAAATAAAATTAACCAATAAAGGTTTTATTACATTTTCTAACTGATTAAAATATTACAAATTACTTCGCAGCGGAAACAAAATGTAATTACATAAGTAAAGTTTAAGTCAACTAAGTGATCTAGACAGCAGCTATGGTCCAAGTCTGGCTCACGTCCCAACGCTCCCAAGCCGACTAGTCTCAAACACCTGCAAGTCTGCTCCCCATTTATGGTTCATCACAGGTGTTCACGAATACACAGTCAACCTCGCGGTTGAGTAGGGACTAACCAAACAAAGCAATAATAAATACTGAACATAAATAGAATATAAATAAGTACAACAGTGTTAGTACAATATCAATAAATCCAACTCCGTTAATAATAATCAAAGGTCATGGTCACACCCATAACATTCATCCATCCATATTGTATTCCAATTACATCCACTCCTCCCAAACTCCGTCTTAACGCTTCCTCAGCTCCGAATGTGCACATCTCCCTAGTAGTGAGCCTACTAGAGAAGAGACTCTGAGGGGCGGCCAGTGATCAACTGACGCCACAAGGACTAGCGGTTTCTCAGACCGGTCCCTTCAAATATAACCAAGGACTAGCGGTATATCGGTCCCTTCAACAATTAACTCACAAGGGCTAGCGGTATATCGGTCCCTTCAATCCATTAACAAACAAGGACTAGCAGTTTGGTCCCTTCAAATAAAATCATCACCGACTCAACAACCTCCAAATTCTCATCATACTCGTAACAAGTCCAACATTATAATCTCAACTCCATATAACCGAAATCACATTCCAAGAACAACATATATTCACAAACAATTAATACAATTGCACAATTAAACAGTTGAGTAGGATAATCCCTACCTGAGATGTTAAAATCCAATTCCAATTAGCAAGGCACAACCAAAGACAGTCCTCCACAAAACCCGAATCTACAATATAAATATAACATATTTATTTATTAATAGCTAAGTCAGTAGCTCACTAAAATGTTTATAATTAATGAATAACTCACTAATTGTCACAATAATCTAACTAGATTATTTACTTGCTAATCACATTTAATTAACCACTTATTATATAATTAAGTACCCACCCATAACATCACTTAAAATAGTGAAATGTTCAACTATTGTCATATTATTTAGTCCCTGCCATCACGTAGCAACAACAAGATCCAATGCCCTCGACTCGACAAACGATAAGTACCCCTCTTGCTCACCCAACGGCAAACCAGACAAGCAAAACTCGACAAAAGCTACGACTTGACCGTCACCATCACATCCCACAACCAGCACCTATACGGGACAAGGACCACTCAGCCACACCCACTCAATAACACGTGTAAAACAGCCCCGAAAGTTCGCCGTAACGGCTGCAAAATAGAGTACTACGGCCTATTCTGTCCAGCTCCCTTAACGACTCTTAAACAACCTTAAAGCAACATAAAAACTCCCCTTAAACACTCCAAACCACCCCCTAGTCGACCATCCCAAGACTCCTCAGACCCGACTCTACAAGGGACCGAAAACGTACCTAAACAGGGCGTACCCAACTACTACTAACCAGCCATGTCTTCGCATTCATTCAAAAATAGTCCTAAGACACCCTAACAATGACCCCAATCAGATTCCTTCAAGCACAAGTCGACTTTCACTATGGGACTCGCAAACCTTCCCGAAACCTTGCCATAACGACGCTAAAAACAAAGTCAACGACTAAAATTAAATAAGAGGCATAGATTACGAAAGGCGGTACCTTGTTAGATTAACAAAAATATGGCGGCAGACAGACGATGAAGATGGTGCGCAGTTTATGCGGTAGTCGTTGTTCCCGCCATTCTGTAATAGTACTAGGGTATGTTAAGAGTTTAGATGTGAAAGGGAGTACGAGGCTTATATGTATACAAGTTTGGTGATTTGGTAAGTTAGGATCCCTTTTGCTAACCAATCAATATTATTCATATTTATAATATATTATTTATTATTATTTTATATATAATACCATACGGAATATCAATTATTTCTTGAAAGCAATCGTTCTTGTAATGGCTTACTAACTATATAGTTTATATTTGTATTATAAGAAAATACGGGTATTACAGTCTTTCCCCCTTAAAATGAACTTCGTTCCGAAGTTCGCACATAAATGCTACTAAGAGCCCCAACAACAAACAACGTAACTCATTACCAATCAAACACAATTCGCCATTCTCTTATCATCAATCAAACACCACCTCTTTATCAAAATGTATCATAACAATAAACTTGAAATACGGAAATATATTTCAAAATAAACTCAAAATATGAAATGTCACATTCTTCTCCCCTTAAAATAAACTTCGTCCCGAAGTTTAGCCCATTACTACTAAATTCACTTATACGACAAATTTAAAATCAAACATTGACATAAATTATTTCCACCAGCAATGTAATGAATAACAACAACTTAAGGATAAACATATAATTATCATAACTTATTAAACGGTTTTTTCCCATGGAACCCTCGAACTTTGGCAGATTACACATGGTACCCCTCATTTTAAGTTTCTACATATGTTACCCCTGTGTTTGCATTTTTCCTTCCCAGAATGCCCTTTGCCAAACTTCCGTCATTACTCTGTTACTTATCTATAACTAATGATCCTTTTTTTGTTATTTAATACACTAATTCTTCATATTATACACTAAACTAACTTTAATATCTAAATTCCCAAACCACACATTATCATCATCTTCTTCTTACCGCCACCTCCCCCCCGGTTGACCACCGCGACGGCGCAACCATATCAGTCCCACCACTGCCGCCTCTCTCCTCTTTCCTTCCCACCAATCCGGATTCCCCACGTCCCTCCTCCCACTGTGCCGTCCACCTCGCGACACCACACTTTCCCCACCGTCGCCAATCCCACCATATCGGCGCCACCACACCGATGCCAAACCCAGTTGATTACAAATTCAATATCATATTCATATATTTTTCTTTTTCGTTTTGTAAGTATTCAATTGTTTTATTTGAGATTTAGATTTTTAGGGTTTGTGTTGGTTGTTGGGGTTAGGGGCGACGTGGTGGGAAAGGCGGCGGTGGGGGGAGCGTGGCGTCGCGGGGTGGGCATCATAGAGGAAGGAGGGATGTGGGGAGTACGAATTGGTGGGAGGGAAAGAGGCGAGAGGCGGTGTTGGTGGGGCTGGTACGGTGGCGCCGTCGTGGTGGTGGTCAACGAGGGATGGGCAGGTGGCGGTAGTTAAGAAGTTTGGGAATTTAGATATTAATGTTAGTTTAGTGTATAATATGAGGAATTAGTGTGTTAAATAACAAAATAAGGGGTCATTAGTCAGATAAGTAACGGAGTGATGACGGAAGTTTGGCAAAGGGCATTCTGGGAAGGAAAAATGCAAACATAGGGGTACCATATGTAGAAACTTAAAATGAGGGGTACCATGTGTAATCTGCCAAAGTTCGAGGGTACCATGGGAAATTTCCGCTTATTAAATATCAACGCAGCTGAGTACAACATTTATTTATTATGCCACAAGATAGGGTCTAACAGAATATATAATAAGGTTCTTAAACAAAATTTATAAATACGGTCATCCTTTACTTGTCACAACTTCAAACAAATCTAGAAATCAATTTTATCAAAACATTATCGTAAAATTTGTATTTACAACGTTAGAAAACATGTTCTGACTTCCAAAAATCGTGAATAAATAACCGTTCAATAAAACTTGAGTTATTATACCTTTTAGAAACTATAAAGAGCTAATAATGCATGAGAAAAAGAATGAGGTCTAATTCTCAAAAATTAAATTTTGAAAGATTTTTACAACTCAATTGGTCCAACCAGAAATGTAACAGCAATTGTAAGAAACTTAGGTCAACTTTCAAAAATCACCATTAAATATTGAAACATCAAGAATTTTCGTGGTTATCAATTTGAAAACATGAGTGAATCTTCTAATCAGTGGAGTTGGAATTATGTAAAAATCATGAGTACAAATTAAATGAGAAATTTTATAAAACCATTGGTCAAAACATAATTATACAGGAATTTCCGGACCACTGTCCCGTAAAATATTTATTTCTCCCAAACCGTATATCCTACACGCATGAGACCAACGCCAAACAGAAGCTAACTCACAAGGCTATCACTCGTAAAAATTTCGTCCAAGGGTGATCTACAGGTAATAAATGACGTCCAAACCAATCAAGGGTAAAATCTGAGGTTTCCAGTTTCCAGCACTAGCACACTCCCGACTAAGTCATATGTCTCACAAGCAATCTACCCACACTAACTATCATACCTTAGCATCATACTCCATATACTACAATAATAATTAACATGGTTCAGGGATCACATAACCGCATATCACTAGACAGGATACTAACATCAACAATTTACACGACATCCAACGCAAATAACCACCAAAATGTTACAATTAACGAGATTTTACAATCCTACCACCCTGAAAATTAAGGTTACGTCCCCGTAACCGACTCACTTAATAAAAGGCGAAAGCAAAATAGAAAAGCGAAATAAACAAAGGCCGTATATCTCTAGACAAAAGTTCGTATCAACCGCACCGAACGTCCAACATCCAACATTAAAAAAACATTCAATTTGTAAATCAACACAACCAATATATATATAATATCACCAACTCCAGCCTCAAGAGAAAACTCATTTGACAGTATACTTCCCAAACAATTCATATTTTCCAAATTGCAGCATATTTCATGCCAATCTCAATAATATCACATGGTTTAAAACCAGTCTCATAAGGCGAACAACAAAGTTAGAATTAGTCCCAGCAAAAGCATCCATATATAATGAAATGACCGTTTAAGAACCCATCTCTCGTTATCCTTTCCCAAAGGTGCCCGGTTCAAAACTGAGAGGGCCAAGGTACGAATTAAGGGATCCTTCTTAACCGCACTAAGGGGGCCCCTAACAGTTTCTACCCGGGGTTCATTTTATTAGACACATCCTATATTCATTTATTGTTCATTAGTTAGGCCTGAGGATCGTTATGCTCTGATACCACTTTGTAACACCCCAATTTATCCAAGAGCCTTAACTAGGCCTTCTCAGATAAATAGAACTGTTACCATCTAGGTTTCCCGAGGTAGCGATTAACAAAGGTAAACAAACCAAAGTACTTTAAATAAAATTAACCAATAAAGGTTTTATTACATTTTCTAACTGATTAAAATATTACAAATTACTTCGCAGCGGAAACATAATGTAATTACATAAGTAAAGTTTAAGTCAACTAAGTGATCTAGACAGCAGCTATGGTCCAAGTCTAGCTCACGTCCCAACGCTCCCAAGCCGACTAGTCTCAAACACCTGCAAGTCTGCTCCCCATTTATGGTTCATCACAGGTGTTCACGAATACACAGTCAACCTCGCGGTTGAGTAGGGACTAACCAAACAAAGCAATAATAAATACTGAACATAAATAGAATATAAATAAGTACAACAGTGTTAGCACAATATCAATAAACCCAACTCCGTTAATAATAATCAAAGGTTATGGTCACACCCATAACATTCATCCATCCATATTGTACTCCAATTACATCCACTCCTCCCAAACTCCGTCTTAACGCTTCCTCAGCTCCGAATGTGCACATCTCCCAAGTAGTGAGCCTACTAGAGAAGAGACTCTGAGGGGCGGCCAGTGATCAACTGACGCCACAAGGACTGGCGGTTGCTCAGACCGGTCCCTTCAAATAATAACCAATGACTAGCGGTATATTGGTCCCTTCAACAATTAACTCACAAGGACTAGCGGTATATCGGTCCCTTCAATCCATTAACAAACAAGGACTAGCAGTTTGGTCCCTTCAAATAAAATCATCACCGACTCAACAACCTCCAAATTCTCATCATACTCGTAACAAGTCCAACATTATAATCTCAACTCCATATAACCGAAATCACATTCCAAGAACAACATATATTCACAAACAATTAATACAATTGCAAATTATTGATGATCCTAATAACCATGCTCTTATTACTAGGGAGAAGGCAGCTATGGAGCATCTCAGAGAATTGACTAAGTCTAGAGATAGCTTTCTCCGACAAAAATCTAAGCTTCAGTGGACTGAGGAGGGAGATGCTAATTCAGCTTATTTTCATGCTAGTATCAGAAGGAGGTGTATGAGGAATACTGTCATTCAGATTGAAGATCAGAATGGGAAAAGGTGCACTGACAATCCTAGTATTCAGGGGGCTTTCCTAGAGTACTACACTGGTCTTCTAGGCAGTAGAAAACCAACTGAAACTGTGAGACATTCAGTTCTTGCGTATGGAAAATTTTGTACTGAAGAGCACATAAACTTTTTAAATACACCAGTGCAATTTGAGGAGGTTAAGCAGGTTGTTTTTTCTATACCTATTGATAAAGCCCCTGGTCCAGATGGGTTTTCCAGTGGTTTTTTTAGGGATTCATGGGACCTGATTGGAAAGGATATTGTGGAGGCTGTTCAGGATTTTTTCAACAATGGTCAACTACTTACTCAGCTTAATGCAACTAATATCAGTTTGATTCCTAAATGTGAGAGACCTACTTCTGTTAAGCAGTTCAGACCCATTGCATGTTGTAATGTCCTTTATAAGGTTATTTCTAAACTCCTATGCAATAGACTTGCAATGGTCTTACCTGACATAATCCATGAGAGTCAAGGGGATTTTGTACAAGGAAGATCAATCATAGAGAATGTGTTGATTTGTCAAGATATTGTGCATCAGTACTCAAGGAAGAATGTTTCTCCACGGTGTCTATTTAAAATTGATTTGCAGAAAGCCTATGACACTGTAGAATGGGATTTTGTGGAACAATTATTGGTTGGGTTGAGATTTCCTGTGTCATATATTAATCTCCTTATAGTGTGTATAAGGACTACATCCTATACTCTGGTCTTGAATGGAAACAACTTTGGGTATTTCAAGGGACAGAGAGGGCTCAGGCAGGGTGATCCAGTTTCTCCCCTTATTTTCACTATTTGCATGGATTACCTGACTAGACTCATTGCTTTTGCTACTGCTAGATGGCCTTGTTATTACCACCCTTTATGCAAAGGAATAAAGCTTACCCACCTCATGTTTGCTGATGATTTACTAATGTTTTGCAAAGGAGATGCCCCGTCTATACTCCTCCTAATGAGAGCTTTCACCTCTTTCTCTAAAGCGTCGGGTTTGCAGATGAATAACACTAAGTCAGAAATTTTTTCAATGGTATGAAAGATGATTTGCAGAGGGATATTCTATCAGTCACAGGTTTTCAGAAGGGAAAAATGCCCTTTAGGTACTTAGGTGTTCCAATCCAGCCTGGTAAAGTTTCAAAAAAAGATTGTAGTTGCCTTGTGGAGAAGATGGTGATAAGAATAAGGAGTCTTGGTGCAAAAAAGCTGTCATATGCTGGCACGGTTATTCTCATCAACTCAGTTTTGAACTCTCTATATAACTACTGGGCTGCGATGTTTGTCATACCTAAAGCTGCCATTAAGAGAGTTGAAGCCATATGCAGAAACTTCCTGTGGGATAGTAACACTGAATATCACAGAGTTCCTCTGGTTGGTTGGGATAAAATTACGATGGCAAAGTATGCAGGAGGTTTAGGAATTAAAAAGGCTAGTATTTGGAACATTGCATCTGTTGGAAAACTGGTCAATTGGATCTATACGAAGTCTGACAGACTTTGGATTAAATGGGTGGATAGTATTTACTTAAAAGGAACAAACTGGCATGATTATACACCTGCAAATGACTCTACTTGGACCTGGAAAACTATCTGTAAGGTGAAGGAGAAGCTTAAGAGTGGCTTCACTGATAATTGCTGGACTCCACATCAAAAAGGCTATACGATTGGTAATGGGTATGAATGGCTAATGGGAACAGCTCCTACACAAAACTGGGTTACAATTGCTTGGAATGAATGGAATGTGCCCAAACACTCGTTCATCTTCTGGCTGATAATGCAAGAAGCACTTAATACTAAATCCAAGCTTTATGCCTATGGATTCTGCCCAGATGATTCATGCATTATGTGTGCTGACTATGCTGAAACTAGTGACCATTTATTCATGGAATGCACATTCAGCTGTAAAATCCGGGAATATATTGAAGACTGGATTGAAAGACCTTTCCCTACTATCACTGAACTAATGGCAGCTAATAGAAATACCATGAAATGGAAAGCTTTAGCAATGGTTCTGAATACTTACCGGTATTATGTTTGGTATCATCGAAATCAAGCAAGAATCCAGCTCAGTGTGATGAGGCCTGCACTAGCTGCGGAGAGGATGAAGAAGATGATGCAACAGCAGATTCGAAGATTTGGGAATCTCAGAGATGGGCAAGATGAAACGAGATTAAGAAACCAGCTGGGTTTCTATTGATGTATTGATGATTTTATTGTTCTCTTTATGCGTTTTCCGTTTTGTTACTGTTGTAAATTGGGGATAGTTCTTGATATATTAATACACATACTCACATTTCACCAAAAAAAAAAAAAAATTAATACAATTGCACAATTAAACAGTTGAGTAGGATAATCCCTACCTGAGATGTTAAAATCCAATTCCAATTAACAAGGCACAACCAAAGACAGTCCTCCACAAAACCCGAATCTACAATATAAATATAACATATGTATTTATAAATAGCTAAGTCAGTAGCTCACTAAAATGTTTATAATTAATGAATAACTCACTAATTTTTACTTGCTAATCACATTTAATTAACCACTTATTATATAATTAAGTACCCACCAATAACATCACTTAAAATAGTGAAATGTTCAACTATTGTCATATTATTTAGTGCCTGCCATCACGTAGCAACAACTAGATCCAATGCCCTCGACTCGACAAACGATAAGTGTAATAATTTGGGAATTTAGGGAAATAGAAAGTATGGTATGTGAGAAAGTAAGTAAAGAACTTGGGATTAGAGTGCATGAGAGCCAATGATGAGACTTAAGCGATTTGAGGAAATGAGAGAGTGAGGTGAACTTCGGGACGAAGTTCTTTTTAAGGAGGGAAGATTGTAACAACCCGAACATGTGAATTATATAAATAATATTATATTGTGTTTTATACGTATTATATACGATACGAAA